>JAUOBX010439651.1:0-10439 GCA_032360705.1 Eupentacta quinquesemita
CTCGACAAGTGCTCAGATGATATCCAGGCAGAGGTATACTGTAACCAATCCCAACCTTCCCCCGGGACCATGGCCGAAGAGCGCTGTCCCCAAGTGTGTATTGTATCGCTCTACGTTGTTCGGGTGGGTAAGTAGGCAAAATGGGCAATTGTTCATTTCCGGTTGTACCTGCGAATTAGGAAATTACAACATTGTACAACCCTATCCGATGACCAGTGAAGTGAATGAACTCCAAGATTTGACCACTTTCTCAGATATTGGAGGCGCAGTTTTCTTGTTCAGCACTTCAGCCACGCGGTGACTGCGTACCGCCGACCCCGGGACTTGTTGCAACTATAAACCAGTAACAGCCCATAATAATCCACTGCACCATGGCAGAACCTGGGAACCAAGATCCCGTCAGTCGCCACAGCTAGTATAGCCACCCCTGGGAAACGCCCGATGTTGAATGAGGGGGTCGAACCCGGAACAGGCTGGAACTGTTGTATTACAAATGTCCCTGATACCGCTCGGCCAACTCTAGTCGCTAGGCCACTCTCCTGTTGGCTAGTAAAAGTTTCAGCGTCAGTATATCCCCTAGGGATGTTATGGTTCTAGGGATGTAACCACCGTTTCCGCCGTCCCCGCCACCGCCGGAACTTCAGGCGGTAGCGCAAGAACTCCATCCGATCCATCTGAAACTAGGTACACATGTCCGCCCTGACAGAATATTGGGAGATTTCAAAGTGAGCGTTGCTACATGACTGCGGCCCTCTATTTTGCAGATTTTATGGGACCAGAAACTTTAGGTTTCAGCGCAATAACTCTTTAATGCTCCGTCCGACTCATATGAAACTTGGTACACATGTTCGCTCCAGTAAAATCGTGGATGGGTTCGAAGTGGATGTTGCTACATGACTGTTGCCCTTTATTTTGCAGGTTGCATTATCTCAAGTTCGTCGAATCCTTACGAAGCGTGGTGGGTGTGGACTATAGATGTCACGGAAAACCTGGCAGCTATTTCAGGTCACCAGAGGTCAAATCAGCGTAATTAATGCGCTCTTCCTGCCTTTGCGGCATTTGAACGAAACTTGGTGTATGCGGACTATAGTTGGTCCTAAATGGAGATAGTGGCCTTTTCAAGGTCATCAGATGTCAGACATGCGTCATGCGATACGAACTTTCGTCAATTGTTAGGATCGGAGATTTGTTCAGAGATTTGGGGTTAGTAGAGCGAATCGGTATTTTAGTGCGTATTGGTTCCCGACCATTCTTCCATTTATTACACTGATCGGCTTCTAGTTCTATGTTCGTTTTTTCTAATGAAAATACGGTTTTGAGAGTAAGGATAGAAATCAATGGTTTTATAATACATAGCTAATTTGTTTATATATATATCCCAAGTAAGCTAATATCAAGGAATGTGGGGTTCAGTCAATAGTCCGAAATGTATCTTTACTATTTCGGTGATACGTGCAATTGAGCTTCTGTTACAACAGTATACAAGGATTGCACCTGCATGGTTATGAGTTAATGCGCTGAGAGCAATTCAAGGACAGTGTGCCTCGTCACATTGATGTCTACGGAATTAGTCACGCGGCGGAAGTATTTCATTATTGGGCAGTTGCCAATCTAATAGTGTTGATGCTAGTGTTAATGTATTCTTCTCCCGTCCTTTCCTATGTCTGTCCTCTCAGTCGGTGTGACCGTCAATTTTGATTGATCTGTAGTTTAAACGTTGGAGACTGTTGGTACTAACACGCCACATCGTAAAAAGAGGGCAGTGGAAACATAAATCTTCATTTAGGTTTATACAACTGTTACTGTTAGTCCATTTATTTCACGAATTCATGACACTTGATCGAGTCTCTAGCTGAACATCACGAATTATTCTCTTCATTGCTGCTGCACGGTAGTCTAGGCAGCTGGTTCGGAGCCGCGAATGTTCAACGATGTTTCCATAATTATCAGGTTGTTCTACACACGTCGGGTGGTTTGACCAAGGAAGTGTCTTTCATGTCTGTAACTCGTGCTCTGGCTGTACAGCCCCAGCCAGCTTCCTTGTTCACACAGTGCTCCAAGTACACTCACACTATATCATCTCACAAGCACTTAATTCGGGTCAAGCGTGATAATGATGATGTCAATCAATCGGGAAAGCCAAGAACCTGGGATCACGATAGCGCCCTCTTGTGGACTATAAATAAATACACCGTGTTATGTCAACCCTGTAATCAGAGGTCACAAAATATTCGGAGAGCCCAGGTAGGAATCAATGTAATACCAGTCTGTTTGAGCCTACAGAACAGCAAGTGTTTGCTTGTTTCATCCCTTAGTAAATGTGTGCTTGCTTGTCATGATTTTGCCAGTTCGGGCGCGCAAGCACCCTTTCCTCCACAGTAACAAAATATATGAATTCCTCCGTAGAAATTGTACGAACATTGACATGCAAACGTTATGTAAAGAGGCAGCTCAGTCCAATTAAGTCGGCGACAGAGGGTGTAAAAGGAGATGGGAATAATCCCAATATTGTTTTAAGGTAGGGTTCTTATCACGTTCTCTCTATGGAGTCCTACTCCATGGGTTTGATTTATTATCAAAGCTCTTTCTTCTCTTATCTCCCCACCCCCCCTCGTCTGTTCATTCTCTCTCAGGCTGTTTTGTTCTTTCTCTGAGTCAGAAACAAGAACTAAGATGACGGTCGAAGGTTGGCAGAGTTAGCTGGTCATGCCTGTTCATGAACCAAGTTCGCTAGCAACTATAGAGAAATAAGGTATTCGATTGTCGACCTATTTCTGAGTTCCAGAAACGTAACTCGATCATGGTTGTTAGGACGAACTAGTGAAAATGAGGCCATTAGGAATGTTACCAAGTTCCTGCAGGGAGCATCTTCCTCCACATTCACCTTCCAGACGTTATTCATACAACTGAATGCTGTCTGCTCCTGTTACGATATTCACACGACAGACTTCCTGCTAACCATAAATAGCAGCACACGCCATTTAATGTTGCTAGGGGGTACACCATGCGTCATACCACTCTAAGTGATATGGCTGTCACAGGTGTGTTGTAAATAGGTTTAAAGTGAGTTAAACAGTTAAATGTGTCTATGTTTACCATCAAGCCGTTACAAATAATTTGTCTCCTGTGAATCAAATTTATGTATGAATCACGACTAACTGGACGTACATCGCTAGCTCACGTACAACCCCAAAGCGAGTTGCGTGGAAATAAAAGGTTTATGTACATCGAACTTTAGCTGAACAACTATTGTTGCAAAATATGAAGGAAGATTATTCACACGAGAAACACTTCAACTTACTTTATTTTTTATCCGTGAGCCCGGAACCACAGAAAGTATTCAATGTATACAATGATCAAGTGTAACCGCTAAGTGTGACTGTTAGTATGTTTTTCCGAAAAGTAGTGTCTTGGTTTGTGATCGCTTATAATAACTATGGACGATATTGTGATTCGTTAAATCCGTTCCTTGGTGTATGAAAGTTGTATGCTGAAATAAATTACTCACTTCTATCGGATGAGAAGCAGGAATATTAATAGCGCTTTCGTGGTAGCCTACTTCAGGGCACTCTTCGAAAAAGAAGAAGATATTTACCAGTGTCCGCTCACGCCAACATATATGAAGCCTCAGGAACTTGAAAACTTTCTGGCTGTCTGGAGAAGGCATCACACAAGGCTAAACTAAACTGATCTGAACTCAGTGCTGCTATCTGACACATTCACGCATATGAGTTAGATCAGAGGTAGCTTTCAACATATATGTTTGTATGATAAAAGCGTAAGTTGGAAAATGTAGTTTATTCACATTTCAAGTGAATTGTCTAGGTTTCCATATAATAAAATACAATCTAGGAGTGGATCTAACAGTTAAGTTGTAGGCCTACGCCTAAATTAGGTTTGTAATCCGACTTCAGAGGTTCTGTTGTCATATGATGGAAGCGACTTATCAAGTGCGGGTTATTGTTCAATACAAGGTAAATTTCCCAAAATATTGGTTCAATATGGGTAGGCCTAGGTAAAAATCAGTGAACACTAATATAGGCCCACCTGCAAACTAAGGTCGCCTTCCGAGAGGTTTTACCCATGAGATGATATAACCTGTTCGCCTGATTTCAGCAATAATAAAAGTATTTGTGTGCAGTATGTTTGTGGGTTGGGGATGGACTAATAGAGTACTTTATCCTCGTGGTCACTATTCGATCATTGTCCATAGTAATGAGGCAGACGCGTTTGATTCCTGCTCCCATGAAATCCCCATTTCCCGCCCTCATCCGACAGACAAGAGAGCATTTTCTCCACATATGAAATGCGGTTTGCTACCGTTTTTAGTTCAGTCATGTAACTTTAAGCGGAGGATATTAGCTATAAAAAAATCATAATTGGGTTCCTGTTGATAATGCTCACTTTTACTTGGGGGAAACGTGACAAACGACCAAAAGTCTGACAAATTTTTGAGATGTCGTCGACGCCGAACCAGAGGAAATACTGTCTCAGAATACGGGCTAATAGTAGGGCCGTTCGCACTTTATCACATACTGGCGCTCAGCACATAAGCCTATGAGCAGACCGTTTTCCTTCTATTTGCGGTGTCCTGTATATAGACTTATTGCAGCTCCGTTAAAAATATATTTCTTGCAGCATTTCCGTCTGGTCTGCGTTGATGACGTGAGTTTGTTATGAAGTGCAACACTATTAGTGAAGCCATACGGTATGCCTCCAAAATGTACTATATATACTGCGATATAAATACCTAAAATCGAGGGGAATGACGCATTGGACAGAAGGAAGAAACATGGAACGTAAACAAAAACAAATTATCGGCACTTTTTCAGAATAGATAAGGAAAGTCTGCAGATTCAGATCCAGCGTGTGTTCTCGGTGAAGTGAAACTGAACAACTCAAAACATATAATAATGTAATAATGTAATAAGAAGAACTACCGATGATTCTGTCTACAAATGTTATCTTAACAGCGATTATAATGGCACCTCAGACCGTCCCTCGTCCCTAATTCGTGATATAACAACAATGAAAACATTCGTGTTTGAATAATGTGATAATGTTACCTTCTTTAAATATTCCAGATAAATATATTCTACCGAGGGTCCAAAGCAGACGGGAACTTTGCCTCATCTGACAGTGAACTCCAAGGAAAGGCGCGGATAGATCTCCGGCCGGGGAGATGATGCCAAGTCTAACCGACACGGGGAGCAGACAGATAAAGAGTGGTTGTTCTCAAACATTCCTCAAGACTTGTTTGCAATAATGAGTCGGTACCAAGGTTAGGGTGCTAACCCATGTAACTATGTTGCTATACCCACTATGTGCTTACCCACCTAACTATCTCACAGACCTAGTCACTCCGTATGATCCTCTGAGACGTCTCCGCTCTTCCACGCAACCGCGATACACTCCCACAAGAACCCGGACGAAGACGTACGGCGAACGCCAGTTGACCTGGATTGGTCCAACCCTGTGGAACAGTTTGCCTGACGATCCGAGGAAGACTACAACACATGAGAGACTTTCAAACATAACCTGGAATCCTGTTTGTTCACGTTGCATTATTAAACATTATGTTTTCGTTTTTCTTTGTACAACGCTTTGAGGCAGTGCATAAAGCGCTATATAAATATTGTCTATATTATGTATACTATTGCATACCTAACAGCTAGTGAAGACACACGTCTTTACATCAAGAACATATATATATATAGAAGAATAATTATCGGACATTTTTGAAGAATTGCTTATGTGAATGATTTATTACCATTCTTCTCTCATGCAAGGTACGATAGACCATGACATGTACTTCCGTAGCTGACAGCAAGAAACAATGAACGTTTTAGCGCTGGAATCAGACAGATGGAGGATGTTTATGCCCGGCCATTCCCAAACCATTGTTAATGTTTGCTGATTTGTTACCATTCTTGTCCATCTGGTGTCATGACAACTACTGAATGTGTACAGACACAACGTAGCGCGAAATTACAACAAATAATTGAGTAGACTTCATTCTTTTTATAAATCGTCATGAGTAAACTGTGAAACTTAGTTGCTGATTTCCAGACTAGCATTGACTGTAAATGAGTTGTTTTAAACAACTATGTGTTTATGAGATGTTTCAATTATATCCTGAATGCTCATGTCAATTCCACTCTGGGACCATCAGTCCTTCGGCTCAATTTTTCGAGTTGACGCAAATATACCGGTAGTACTGTAAAACATGGAATCAATACTGCAGGCACATGGTCACGGGACTGTGATTCGGATACACGTAGAACATGATGACAACTTCAGTTTGACAGTTGCTCCATCTAATATTCCCGCAGATATTGCTAATTTTCGTCCAAATTTAGTTTTGTCAGTAATTGCATATACTGAACTCCAACACCCTACACTTTATAGTCAGGACCAGGACTAATCCACATTTATGGTTATGTCAACTGCGTTGAAATGCATACATCAGTTGAAATGTATTCGTGACGGCATGGATTCCTTCGAATCTCGTCAAGGGATGAAAAATTCACGCTTCCAGCGCATACAGTGCTATCTGTTCTCTTCAATTTATCACATCAAATGGGTGTTTTTAGTTTTGGACAAACAGTTGCTCCAGTTAAACATTAACTTGAACCAAATGTTTGCAATTTTACGACGGTTTATATTTATATTCAAGATTATTTCTTTAAAACTGACTTCAACATCACTTGCCAGCATGGGATGGTGTTGGCAGTCCTCCCGGAATAAACACTATACCCTTTTGATATTGGTCGCTTGATCGAGTAGGCCTACTTAACGAGACGGGGCAAAGTGCATACCCCTAAAATATTCTGAGGTGGAAACCCTGGGTACATCTTCTTGTGGAAGAGACTACAATGGGGCGCAGAATAAGAAACAAAGTAGAAACATTGGCCGAATTGTTTGTGCATGCAGGATAATTGATGCATTTGTTTTTCTCATATCAATTTATGGATGTTGTGCGGAATATTCCTCTGGGTAATGGGAATTGTTTTATGTCGGCTTGCAATTATACGGAGAGGCATAGGCAGAGATGTCTGATTTCCTGGCGATAATGGCACTCGAAAGTGAACAGAAATTAGAAGACATATTGTGTTATTTCTCTGTCGGAATATTCGGGAAAATTCCGGGAAAATATGATGATGGCAATCATTCTGATAGGCGAACAGTTGTGTGTTGACTTCCGCAGTTTTTCATGACCCATGTTACGATAATACTTTCGTAGGTATTGATTGAGGCGATATGTCTGTGATGGAAAGTTTTTTCTGGAGTGGGAGAACAAAATTGCTGAACAATATTGTTAAATTAAGTGCTGGACTGGTCTAGATGGTTTCACCTATTTTAGCAGATAGCACCTACCAATTCCCCCAGAGCATTGATATCGCGTTGTTCGTATATTCGAGGATACATTTCTCTCGAGTTAATCAGCATCAACCTCTCGTAGCGACCATCGACCAACTCTACAGAATATCGATTATAGAAGTGGCAACATTTCTTGTCTTCGCATCATTGTCACGACTCTACCGATTTCTCAGAGTGAGGTGGACTACGTGCTGTTATGATCAGACATGTCAGATGTGCTGGTAATTGAAGGGCCTATCTCGGATTCTGAAGCAGCTTCTTGGAACATAAAACTGCGAGCGCGGTAACATCTACTCCAACTGCTCATGTACCGTAACGGGAACTGACATAAACGTTGGTTCGAATAACGAAATGAAACTGATTAACAGAAACGTTCATCTTCATATCAAAAAGAGGAGCTATATACACGATGTTGTGCGTGGAAACAATCCGTGTATCATGTGACCTATGAGTTGCTCAGTATATTATGAGTAACAATCATGGAATATAACGGCATTGTCACTGATCGTTTATTGTGGCCCAGTTTGGTTATCCTCTTGTGGTAAAGGTCAGATTGACTGCCTGAATATATATTTTGGGAGATATGTTGCTAGCCTTGATGGATACATAGACCATGATATACTTGTATATGCATCTAGAATTCTTGCAGACTGTGATCACCCTCTTTATCATTATTATAATAGAACTCGCAAACGCTTCCCCTGCCTCCTATGAGAACAGAACGTTACAGACATCCCTTCTTGCCACGTGGTATGAAACTGCTGAATGCTAATTGATAATTTGTTCCTTCTTACTTTCTGTTGTATTTTGAGCAAGCTTGTAGACTTGTAGTCCATTCCATTATATTAACGTTTTATGATGAATATCAATAAATGTTCTCTCATGGCTCTCGGGTTCGAGGCTCGGTATATTACCAAAATGATGGTCACAGAAAAGTCACTGCACCCCAAGAAACTTTGACGACAATTTGACTATCCGAGCCGGTTATCTAACTCACGAGGGCTATGTATCCTCGAGATGGAGTTCTTCCCGTAGAAGATGAGTCATTAATATCAATCAAGATATCCCGTGTTCGCCATATTTCATTGATTAGTAGCTATGACCGTTTCGGGTACATTTGTTCAACATATCAGGTAATTTGTAGCAACGCTAGGTAGATAGATTGCAAGTTGTTTATCAGCTGTTTCGATGTCTCCATGTTATGATTTATTATGTTAGTAATGAGTGACTACAATTATAAACATAGTTGTGGTGAGAATGTTTCACTGTCCCCTCTCTGCACTAATCTAGCGCTCGGAAACTGACAATAAAATGACTGCGGGTTTCGATGTAACGTTAATACTATTTACAGTCATGTAATTTTATATGTACATTCATTAGTCATGGAAGGTTATACACAAATATAACGGGATAATAATTTTTCCAGGGTTCTTCTCAAGCTCATTTGGGGGTTTCACACCGGAGTGAATTTATGTGTATGCTGGATACGTCAGTACAAATGCTCGGGTGGAATCGACAGGTGAAATTGAGTGTTATACTCGTGTGTTAACAGGTACACAATATGTCGAAACAAATAAATTGAATGGAATCATAACTGCCAGAACTAATGGATGCGGGCAAATGATCAAGAGGAAACAATGAAGTAGGTTCAATCAGATTATAGAGCATGACGTGTACCGAATTGCATTAACAATCCATCAAATTGACCTCGTCCTCTATTACGTCAATAGAGCCTACAAAGTTGAGCTAGGATGATGTTGTACTTTGCCCACTAGCTCTGTCTGCCCGTAATGATCCACCGCACCATGGCAGAACCTGGAGACTAATATCCCGCCAGTCGACACTGCAAGTACAGCTATACCTCTATAGAAACGCCCGATGGTGATTGCAAGAATCAGGGTATAGCCGCCGCCGTTACCGCCATCGCCGCCGCCGGAATTTCAGGCTTTAGCGCCAAACTCTCTATCTAACGCTTTGACCTATTCATCTGAAACTTGGTGAGCATGTCTGCCCCGACAAAATCCTGGATGGGTTCGAAAGTGGGAATTGTTATATGACAGCGGCTCTCTAATTTGCAGGATTTTTACGACCCGAACCCTAAGGTCTCAGCGCAATAACTCTCTAACGCTTCGTCCGATTAATTTGAAACTTGATACACAGGTTCCCTCGGTACAATCTTGGATGGGTTCGAAAGTGAATGTTGTTACGTGACTGTTGCCCTGTATTTCGCAATTCGCAGGTTGCGATAGCTCGAGGTTGACCGATTCATACGGAACCCGATGGGTGTGGACTATAGATGTCCCGAAAAACCTGGGGGCTATTTCAGATCACCAAAGGTCAAATCAGTGTAGTTATTGCGCTCTTCCTAACTTTTCGGCATTTGAACGAAACTTGGTGGATGCGGACTATAGTTGGTCCTGAATAGAGATGGTGGCCTTTTAAAGGTCATCGGCTGTCAGACATGCGTAATGCGATACTTCTAACTTTCGTCAATTGTTAGGATCGAAGATTTGTTCAGAGATTTGGGGTTCAATAGCCGATCGAATCGTTATTTTAGTGCGTAATGGTCCCCGACCATTCTTCCATTTATTACACTGATCGGCCTCTATGTTCGTTTTTCTAATGAAAATACGATTTGTGAGTAAGAATAGAAATCAATGGTTTTATAATACATATAGCTACTTTTCGTCATATATCCCAAGTAAGCTAATATCAAGGAATGTGGGGTTCAGTCAATAGTCCGGAAAATATCTACTATTTCGGTGATACGTGCAATTGAGCTTCTGCATGTTACAATGATTGCACCTGGCCACCTGCATGGTTATGGGTTGATGCGCTGAGAACAATTCAAGGACAGTGTGCCTCATCACATTGATGTCCACGGAATTAGTCACGCCACGGAAGTATTTCATTATTGGGCAGTTGTTAATCTGATCGTGTTGAAGCTAGTGTTAATGCATTTTTCTCCCGTCCTTTCCTATGTCTGTCCTGTCAGTCGTTGTGACCGTCTATATTGATTGATCTGTAGTTTAAACGTTCGAGACTGTTGGTACCATAAC
>JAUOBX010439762.1:3441-16643 GCA_032360705.1 Eupentacta quinquesemita
ACCCGCCTGTCCATGTCTAGTTTGGCCTAATTACCAAGTTCAACAGTTTCTGCTCATCAACATCAGGAATATTCGAGTCGCGCAGCTGGCTAGTGATAAAGTTGCCAGGTGAGAGATGATACCCCCTCCCCTGACCAATTGCTCGGATACATATAGCTTTACTGTAGTTCAACTCGTGCGGGTGGTAGAAGTTCGTCGCTGCCCAGTCTACCGGTCGGTCATACACATGATTAGCCTGGAATGTACTCCTTATAGTAGGAAGTGCGAATTGTTGGATGGGATTAACAACTTCCGGTCTGTGCCATAATGAGGGTGTTGTCTACATCAATAAATCATTTCCTTCTCCTCCGACCGTTCATGACGTATGTTCATATCATTCGAGTGTATAGCATATAACAATGAAATGGTTTCAAAGCAGAATATTTGCATACCATGTCTTAACATTCTTGCATGACAAAGTAATTGGATACATATAATACTCGAGAAGATGATAAATGCCATTTCGTAGGTCGTGTAATAAATTATCTCAAGGTCAATATGTGTAACCAGTCATTAGGCATTATAATGAATATTTCGCAATGAAATCGACGCGTGAGGCCAGGAGGCCCAAGGTCCGAACCTCGGGACGCTCGGCCTTACTAAAGACGGAATGGGGCAAAACGGCCATCATCTGGCTACAGGACTCCTCCGCAGATATTTATTCTAACTCAGTTGCTACTAAGAAGTTTGCCAGCTGGCCTTGTTCTGCCGCCTAATCATGAAGTCAGTCTCTTCACTGTACAAAATACTTAGCAACTATTGTGAGCGCGTCCGCAAACAGTATTATACACAGTCGCTGTTACGTATACACACAAAACTTTGACAGTGTTTACATCAAAATCGGCACATTTAACATCAAAAATTGTGTTTCCAGAAAATCCTCAATCTTCAGAATCGATTTGAAAGGAAGAACTAAGGGTTAGAGGATCTCTGTGGCAAGTTTCACTGAAAAGTGGCTCCTCAATTAATTTTGAGAGGTCCCCCGATCATTTTAGCTGGGAAGACGAAAATATAGTGTGCATGTTGATGTGCACCGCAGCATACACAGTTGTGTATCAACGACTAGCAAAAACTTGCCCCGTAAATCCGTTACCTAATGTCAGTTTCTAGCTCCGATATTCGGATGAGCTGATGAGAGGGGTTTCTCCCGAGTATCGGGAGCTAGTGAAGGATTATTTTCGTAGATTTCATCCCTGGACAGCTGGAACGTATGCGTTATGTAACAGACGGCGACAGCTTGTTAGGCTGACAATTCTACGATCACCCACCACATGACTCATGGGGAAGAGTACGGTTTGCGAATTTGAGCGGAAAATATTCGATATCTGCGAAACCTAAAATCTGTTTTGACTGGTCCTGAACTAATCACTACGTTTTATACTTCTTTTTGGAGGAAATCGATCGATGGAATTCAAGTTCAGCATCATAGCATCATCACGGCACGAATGTAGTTCGGTGCGCTTACCGCTGGAATGTAACAACATGCATGGATTAGACCTATACAAATCCTTGATCAAATACATGAGACACCCCGCCCCCTCATTCT
Source organism: Eupentacta quinquesemita (assembly GCA_032360705.1). Classification (NCBI taxonomy): domain Eukaryota; kingdom Metazoa; phylum Echinodermata; class Holothuroidea; order Dendrochirotida; family Sclerodactylidae; genus Eupentacta; species Eupentacta quinquesemita. The sequence goes on from JAUOBX010439762.1 coordinate 5,027, forward strand.
TCAATGTCAGTACTTGAGAGCGCGTTCGTTGAGCGCAACATTGAATGGCGAGGGGGTAGGGGTGTGTGTGGGGGGGGGGGGGGGATTTTCGGGACTATAGTGTTCCAGTATTTTTCGTCGAGGATCATAGTAAATATGTGTATTCGTCTTTGGCAACTTTCCTTTTCTAATATGCACAGTAATACGAATAACTCGAGGGGGCTTTGAACTATTTTGAGCGTTCTTTTACCTGGAAGACACAGGTAACATTGTGTAAATAGGTATGGTAATATTACCCTGAGGTTTTATTGAAGCATAGTATGATGTTGCTCATACAAAGCGACAGTGCGTACAATTGGGTAATGGAGCGGTTACCTAGATGCATTAAGATCGAGTAACATTCGGGATGTAACGTAAGGCTTTAGTTGACATTCCCAATAAAAGCCCGCGCAGTCGACCGCCAGGGAAAAAGATAGTATTCCGAGAACGGCGCGCTGATCCAATGTGACGTCTCCCGCCACGCGAGCAGACAGTCCTATCGTAGACGTCCGGTAGTGGGCCGTCCCAGTGAAATAGTTAAAACAAAATGGCGGCCGAGGCTTACGGGAGCCTGGAGGGATGACCCCCCACCTGAGTTAGAGATTGGTCTTGACAAGGCCGGGCGGGGAGCTCTTTCTGTGGTACGGGGGTGAGTGACAGGTCCCATCACAGTGTTGGTATGTAGGCGGAGGGGTTGGGTTACACTTCCAGATGGGCCCGTTGGTCAGCCTGCGTAACCGGGGACGCCCAGTCATACACCCGACTGCGTTAGCGGTTCTGAGAAATTGCGATCGCACCGTGCAGGCTGGGGTAGAACGGGGGCCAAGACATCGACGTCGACTCAATGTTGAAAGTGAATTCAAGAAAAATGTGTACAATTTTTTCCTGCGCGAGAGCGTGCAGGAAATATATTACAGTGACAAGACGGAGTAGAAGATCGCTGAAAGTAGGCTAACCGAACCAGCGGGGAACTATGGGTGATGGGGGAGGGAAAGAGATACTGGGTATCATGTTCTCTCTCAAATATCAGACACTAGGAGGTGGTCTGTCCTCCTATGGTGAAAAAATGTTGCTCATCGATCAAATCGAAATCAGCCTGAATTGACAGATAGGATGTTACCCCCCCCCCCCATTTATCCTTTCCTGAATGGGTCAGCCACTGGCCACACGAAGCTGCTCATGTTATATGGCATATCTGTGTGCTTGCACTTTTGTTATATACAAATTTAACTCCAGGTACACGCATGTCCCTGTATATAGAGATTCATGTGGGCAATCTATCGGAACATCCCGGGCTTACATTGTTTCTCATACTGTATACCGTCCCATGTCTCGTGAACTCAGTGGACCCTCTGACCTGACTTCCCCCCCCCCCCTTCCCCGCCCCCGGCCCGATAGTAAGTAGGGCTCATGTATTCTTGACTCATGTATTAGTTATATAGGCCTATCACTTATCACGGATGATATGTGCCAAAAATAAGGCTTGCATTATTCATCCAGTCCTGCTCGAAGTCATTGTTTTCACAAACAAATGTGACGAATAGATACATACATCAGTCCACATCAGTCGTAAACACGTGTATAATGATCGACCTGTTCGGTTGTTGGTCGGCGTTGAAGAATTGTAAAATGAGGGAGAACAGAGAAGGAATTATGATGGGAGATAGTACAGGTAAATTAGGATAAAAGGGGGTAAGATGGGAATAATACAAGAAGAAATGAGGAAGACGTGAATAATAGAGTGAATGAAAGATCGGTAGCGCAGGGGGAAGGAGTTGGATTTACCCTACTTTGATACAGGTGTCGGTATAGCCGTATAGCCTAAATGAGAATCATAAGAATAAGTAATTGCGTCTTCTGAAAAATCATATAACAGGACAGAACGAGAGAGAAAGAAGCAAAAAATGAAACGTCAAATACTAGGAAGAAATATTCCTGTTGATGCGCACTGGATACAAGGTCTCTGCACTGATTGTCTGTCGGTTTGGTATGGCATGGTGGATTGGTGGTCCATTGATTCGCGCACTCTGCACTCAAATGAAATAACTTCCTTATTATGATTTGAATCTTCAAAGGAATATCACCATGAGAATCACCTCATCGAGCTTTTTTACATGACATATAATTGAGGCATATTGCAAGGAAGATATGCGAGTTGGGAATTGAAAAGTAAAATGAGTAATTTTCGTGTAATCCCTGTCAATTCCGTCGGCGCCGTTGCGCACTGACTCGGAAGTAATACTGTGGTTGGTTACGCTAACCCTGATCCCTAACCCTAATCACCAATCCAAACGAAGACTATAATAGAGGCTTGACAATGACTGTGGCCAATCAGAAAATACCTGCCGATACAGCGCGCATCAGCTGTCAATTTGCGCACTCGCAGATCGGACCTATATATAAATGATGAATTGTGACGATTTCTGGACAAAGCTGTAGCCTACCATAGGTTCGTTAGAACAATAATTTGTTACATAACATTGCACTTTTCCCAATCAGACAACAATTAAAAAGATGCCTGACTGTAGGTTGACTCTTAGATGGAATTGCCGATTTTCGTAGTTAGGATAACAGCTTAGGCTGTGGATCTGGTGTTGCTAGGTATAGGACATGGGATCGGTGTATTGGGGATTGGAATAAGGGTAGGCGATATCGAACAGCGAAAATCCGAGTCTTCATCGTCCAAAATGTTCAATAATATCAGGCAACGCTTCATTCAACTTGAACAAACAAATCTATATCACTCCGCAGCCAAATGACGAAATACGAAAACGGTCGTTTTAGACACCTCTCCCACTGCAGTGAAATGAGTGTTTGGCATTTCACACAGTGCAGTCAATCAAAACTCATACTTCTTTCCAGAATGTTCGGAGTTTAATTTGATTGGTAGCACGTTTGCGTTAATATTTCAATTGGCTTATAGCAGGGATTATTCCAGGCAGTGAAACCAGGGCCATTGACTAAATCAATGAACAAGCCTAGATCCCTCCTTCACTTGGAAATAACATTTCACTGGGGAATTATTTCATTCAATTTGAATTCAGTAACTATTTGGTTAAACCGAATAGGCCTAGTTATTCTTTAGATATTTATTCGTTATGTGCATTGAACCTATGAACACTTATCAAACTTATCAACACCTATCTAATTGTCAGGTGACTCGGTACTCCGCTTCAGAGAAACTCTGGAATTCCCAACCGACATGTAGACGGCTGCAAGAGCTGCAACACTAGACTTGTCCAAGTATCCGGTGGAGATATCCCTCAAATTCTACCTAATTCAAAGCCCGTACTTATTCACGCCCCCTATTATTATAAATAACCGCTGATCTACTCTGATCTGTGCGTACAGATCAGAGGGGCAGGTAGATCACATGCAGGGGGTACCGATGGTACAGACTCTTAGAGAACTGTATCGGACACACGAGCGACTTGGGTCGTGTCAGTCTCCCACCCGGACATTTGCCACCCGGACAATTGCCACCCAAAACGTGAACCTAACTTCAGACCCTAACCCCTAACTATGACACTGAAAATCAACTTTGCTGAGTGGCAATTGTCTGGGTGAGAATTGTCCGGGAGCCAATTGTCCGTTCACGGGGTGCCAGACGGGCAAAGGTGCAAACCCACGACGCGGTCCACCGGGGAAAGAGTTACGAGGGAGTAGTGAGAGAAAGCTCGTTGATACTAGACTTGAATAGCTGAATGTTGTAGGAAGAGGGGAAGCATATAGATGGCAAAGCATTCCGAAGTTCTCATAAAAATGAGGGAGAGTGAGAAACAGAGTGGGTTGCTGGATTGCAAACAGTTTATCGGTAAATGCTACTTGCCAACCGAGTTACATGGGATGAGGGGTGGAGGCATGATAGAGTGGACCTCAGATGAGCAATGCCTAGAGATATGGCGATAGAAAAGTGAGAGAGCTGCGACACATCTCCAGTGCCCAAGACTTTGCAGAGAAGAAGTCATCTCCAATGAGTCTGATAGCCTTGGACTGGATCTTATCAAGGATGCCATTAACTATCGGAGAGGCTCCTTCCCGAACATGGGAACACTATGAAGCTGTGCTTTATAGAGCCGCAGCAGATGGATATAGGTTCGAGTATAATTGCGAGAGCGGAAGAGAACCCCAAGTGTCTGAGAGACTGCTTGGCGCTATCTCCAATATGACATTTCCAGCTGAGATCATCTAGGGGTCAGACGCATCCATTCGGCACGCCCCTGTGTCTGAGGCATATCTCAAACTTAATACGGGAGAGTTTGCATAATAATAACCAATTATGGATACGTAACGGCCACACCGTGAAGCGGGTAACCTGAAACCAACCGGCTAAGAAACTCGCTGTGCCTCCCTCGATGGGCGTAACACTAGGGCGTTGTACTACGGACCTGAAGGATGGGAATGAAGGGTCAAATTCGACAAAAGTATCATGGTAGAGAGAATGAATAGCTACCGTAAACACTCATGATTCCATGTTTCATCTATGCACGATGAACCTCCGTGGAGTTATTGACCTTCAGTCTGTAACGAGGAAGACTCATAATTTCGCAATAATACGTTTTGGCACTGTAATATATGCCTACATGCACTCTGAATAAAAAAGGGTCAGTAATTTGACACTCTGTAGACATTTTTTATCCCATTTTAGGAACACGTTCAAATTCTGAACTTGTAGGCCCATAGGGAGGAAAAATATAAACTTAGTTCAATATTTTTTGTTTCCCATATAATGTTCCGAATACAAACGTGCTCCACAAAACTGGGGCACCAAAGTGTTCAATTGCTATCTGCTCAACACGTTTTATAGTCAGATAGTGCATTTATATAATATCATTTGTATATAGCCTAATAAATCTTTCGATTGAGTTGTGTCACTCGATAGTTCCAAAAAACGTCACGGTACGGACGGGTCGGTAAACTTGTTTGCTCTTTATGAAATGATAGCTAAACTGTCACCCACGATACTAATTCACCTCACAGATTCCCACTCATCAGCTGTTATTTATCTTCGAGTGAAATCATTCTGTGAATCTCAATAGAGCACAAATAATATGTGCAGGGTTGATAGTATAACACCAATTTCTATTGCTTGCTGGGATTTAGATGTCTTCCGTACGGCCCAACATTTTTTTTGCACAACTGCATTTTAGTCAAAATACGGAATTACGACACATCAAAAGACTTATTTCCTACTAATCAGACGAGACATGGGCAGATGGGCCTACTTCTCTGTATATATGTAGACGTGATGATCACAGGAAAAGTATCTCGCCATGCTTCAGAGTAAAACGATAAACCTTGCGTAATTATATGCGGCAAGAACATGGCATGCGGCGAAAAGTGCTGCAAGATTGTAAAAAAAGTGCGGCAGAACTCCACTTCCGTACCTCTCTTTCAATTTTCTCCATGGTAACGTAAAAGTATAATGAAACCTGATGATTGTCAAGATCTGTAACGATTCAAAAAGAATCGAAATGTTTCTTTTTGATTCATTGTGGTGAAACCCACAAATGTGCAATTTTGATTTTTGGTTTTTTTTGCGCTTGTAATCAAGTAGAGTCCAGCCTGACTGGACCGATCGAACTGAAATTTGGTGTGCGGGTTTCTGACAATTTTGGTGAAAAATGGGGAAAATATGAGAATTATATATTTCTTGTATTTTTAGCTCGTAGTCAAGCAAAGTCCAGCCTGATGATTGGACCGATCGAGCTGACATTTGGTGTGTGGGTTCCCAAAGATAGGCCTACATAGACAGATAGAGGAACGCTATTCATTTTCGTACCGACGAGGGGTAATTCTTTGGTAAATTTTGATAGAATCCCAGCCTGACTAGATCAATTAAGCTGAATTTCGGTGTGGGTTCCTTACAATGCGTACAGGAAAGTCATTTTTCGAGGTCAATTTCAGTCCTAAATGGGATCAATTATAAATTTGAATATTTTCGGTATTTTGAGCCTGTAAGTCTAACAAAGTCTAACCTGAATGGAATTCGGTGCCGGAGTTGTAGTTTTTTCAGACCTGTTATCCATTTTGGTCGAAAATTCGGGAATTTCTGAAATGTGTAATCATAAATTTTGTACTTTTGGCTTGTAATCAAGCAAAGTCAAAACTGCCTGATCAGATCAATTTACCTTGCCCAATCAAACCCAAATACAACAATCTTTAAGCCTCTTATTGGCTTTCTGGTTATATATATCATGTTAATGACCGACGACAATCGCACATTCGCGTGTGATAACTAACTGGGTTGAAATAGGCTCCATCATGGTAGAGTTATGTAGGCCTAATTGTTTAGCCAACTGTAAAATATCGTATACAAACACGCAATAAAACGCTCGCCTCTCATTCTTGATATCCAACTATTTCCTCTCCACATCCGAAGTCTCTCCGTTTGTAATATAGACGACACAAGTGCACACGAGACTGCGAGCACGGGGTGGATCAATCGACGCTTTCCGCGTGGCACTAGATCATCCGACCCTTACGAATCGGTGTGAGGGGGATCCGCCGTGGTCCATTTCCTCAATGACCGGCACTTGAATCCTGATAATTTATGTTATTCGCCCATCGAAGCCGCCGAGGCGATGACTGTCTCTATTGGTGACTGAACTTAAATATGTGAAGGGGTGGGTACCATAGTCCTGACCGGAAATGTGGTTCATAGTTAAGTGCATAACACTTACCTCTCACCTTCTCCATTGAGTATAGGGTGTAAAGTTTTCCTATTTTATTCCGAAGGGACTGGTGAATGCTAATTTTTGTAATAATGTACACATTGTGAAGCATGTAGTACCCCATCCCTTAAGATATCAATTCAACATACCATCATTGAGATTCTTCATGTCCTCAACAATGAATTGAGTAACATTTAGAATTCAAGATGTCGTGGTTTGGCGTGCGCCGACTTTCCATAACTTCGAATCTGCTCTCAGGACTCTCCTGTTGTTTTGTTCGTCACTTGTATAACAGCCTACTGATACTTAACTGCAAAATGCACTTTATGAACAAAAATAGTATCACTATTCCACGCAGCAGTCCATGACTTGTTCTAAGTGTATATACCGTTATCAATGCAAATATATTATTCCCGGAGATTCTTAACTATGCATACTTTCACGTGACGAGTACCGTTCTGAGTTTGCTTCGCGATTCAACAAATACACGTCGACATGTCAGGGTGTGATTCTATAAACGTACACGTTTCATCGTTACAAAAAATCATCAATATCAAATATCAGGTTTGAGGAAAATTTAATCTGTATAGCTATCCTGCATGTGAATCTTTGTATGGGCAATCTAAGGATCCGCTGCCTATTTGAAACTAAAATGATATGAATGATCCACTATAATCGCAGCACAGTGCCCCCCCCCATCAATAGTACAAATACCTATTTGATAATTAAGGTTTTCTTCCCCAACTTCTGAACCTCTGAATCACGACTGTGTCGGTTCTGCTTTCGTTCTCTCAGCTCTCTGACTCTTAATGTCTACCTTATTCCTTCTATTATCAACTTCATCCTCCACAGTTCATAGACTGATTCAGCAGACCAAGTATGCTACCTCGGAGTCGGAGAAGGGGTAACAATCTAATAATAAACAGGGTCGGGTGATTCCACCTGTGACGAGGAGTGGATGAAACCGCGTCGATCCAAAAACCATCAAGGACTTCTTCAAATTATAGTACATCATATTTTTCTTTCCTTGCCGCCTAATTGTTCTGAGAATTCCCCGATTTCAATCAGTCACACTACTTATAGAAAACGGGGTGGTCATCTTTGGGAGGTGAGATGTTCCGCTCTTCAGCTCTTGGGACACTTCGCCACTGTAACATAGACCCATCAAGCTCATCAAGAGCTGATGAGGAGAGGCGCGGAACTAACGTCGCGGTGGGATCAGTATCATTATAATTATGTTGTACCTCTCCATGAAAACACTTATGAAAACACCGGCTTCAATCGGCGAATATTGTTTTAAACAAATGGTACTCGAATTCTGGAAGTTTGTTTCTGTGCATCTCCTAAGAAAATGTATAGATGAGTTCTTGTATATGAACAGGGATGAATGTATGATGTTCATTGGAACAGGTTGCTCGAAAAGTTCGCTTGAAAATGGTGGGCTACCTTGAAAGATGATTCGTAATAATTTATTTTGCTAGAGTGAAATATATTTACCTTTGGTTCATGGTTGTCATTGTCTAGGATTCGTTTATAGTCAAACGACAAAACGTGTTCTCCGGGCAGGACAATTTAGAACTCAATTGTTTCTAGGGTACACAGTCGGGAGGATTCCAAATTTTTCATAGAAGGACTCTTTCGGCTATCCAAAAAAACAGACGTGCGGGAACCTCGCTGCCTATATATTATATATGTGTGTATGCTGGATTCCGTGCAGCTTGTAGACACGATAAGTTAACAGTAATTATAATTTGCCGCTCGGCTCCTTAAATGGAATATCATTCCAGTTCCGATATAATGACGTTGAATCGTGAAATGGGGATTATTCCTCATTAACAACGGCCCAATGATTCATCGATAAATGTTACGGAAAAAATGGTCAGATTCCTAAAGTAAACAAATGTATTTCTGTTGGAACTGTATATCCTTTGTGTGAGGATATTTCATGAATGTACATTCCCTGGTCAGACCAGAACGCATAGGCCTATATATATACCACTGAGCAAGAATTGCCATACTCTGACCCTAATTTGAAACCCTAGCAATAAACACTCACATATAACAAATAAACAATAACATATACCACTTGCATATAACAGGAACAGTCAATCAAAAAACACCTTCCGAGCGTTCAAGTTATGAACCAGCACAGGGCGAAACGCAAGAAATTAACAAACCTTCATAGGCTGAATAACAATCGTTAAGTCCATGGTATATCATCTGATAGTGTCTGATATGGTTTTCATCGTCATTCACAAGAGACTTGAGAAAGTTCATGCCCCAGAACCGACGAAGTAGGTGAGGGGTGACTGTCCTCTCTGCCTATAGTGATGACCCACATTTCAAACAAGACGGGAGCCGGGATAAAGTCATCGCCACATCGGCTTCAAAATTCATTTCCTGATTCAAGTACCAGTCCTTCTGAACAACCGAGCGTGGCGGATCCTCCCACGCGCGTCTGTAAGAGTCGAATGATCTTGCGCCACGTGACATGCGTCAATTAAACCGCCTGCGCGCGTCCTCTTCCACGCTCTTATCGCGGCTACATTACATACGACGAGACTCCGATGATTGGAATATATAGACAGCTAAAAACAACAGATGATCGTTTTATTGCGTGCTCATAGATCGAACACCTCATTGAGAGTCAGTTGAACAATTAAAACATGATAATTTAGGATAATATATAGTCACATCAACAATTATGTGATGAATTATTCAAGGAAGAGCCATTTTATTCGTTTTCAATTTTGTCAATCGTCTCGCGTCTTTTTCAGTATTATGGATTGAGCTCCCGCGGATACAGTTCCAACATCGAGAGGGGTACCTGGAATTTGGAGATGGAATATACGAGGGAAATTAAAGATAACAAAGCACTAATTAGGCATGAAGATGAGTTATTGCAATAACAAGTCTTTCATCATTTATCTCAGCGTTAAATTTGCGAAAGTATAGGTCGGAGTGGGAATTTAATTAGTTCATTCATTATGATGGCTGGCTGTATATGACATGATTAGCGTATATTACGAGAAAAAATTAAGGCCTATTCTATTTTCATTGTTAGCAGCTCTGAAATTCAAGACAAATTATTCAACCATAGCAGGTTTCAAATCGTTGTCTTGATTTTCATTCTTAATATGTAGTGTCATACCTGGAATTCGAAGTTGCAATATATGAGGGAAACTAAAAATAACGAAAAATTAATTGGGCGTAAGGATATTACTTATTGCAATTTCACATGTCTTCCCTAATTTATTTAGGCGTATAATATTCGCGGGAGTATAGGTTGGAGAATGGGAATGTAATTATTTCATTCATTATTATGGCTGTATCATCTAAGCGCCAACTCTATAGTGCTGATTCATTGTTTTGGAACTTACTTAGAAGGGAAGAGCGTATTTCATTACCCTCACATCCGAAATTTGAAGCTTCAATTAGGTTGATAATTGCTGATTTTTATTCAAGTGAGGGGTGCAAGTCGATGTTTCCCTTTCAAGTCCATGATTACTTGCATGTATGTTTTCTCATCGACTATGTTCTTATCAACTGAAACACAAACCGAGGTTGGATATTCCTATTACGATAATCAAAAGGAATAATATACTTCGAAGTCATGTTCAGCACTTCTGAACTAAGAGCGTTGTTAATGAGTTAATATAATATTCTTCATTTTACATTAGCATGTACCGTACTAGCTGGAACTTTACTGATATTCTACTCGGTCTTGGTTGGAATACCTAAACTGATCAACGTTCAAGTATGGGAAACAAGCGGCAAGTGAAGGTAATTATGTTATATACTTAGTTTATTGACTGTTGACTTATCGTGTCTACAAGCTGTACTATTTACCATTTCACGCACACCTAGTACATGAGCAGCAAGGTTCACGTACATATAACTGTTGCATGGTTGACCGCACTTCTTCCCGAAAGAGTAATTGTCTCAAATATTTTGAATTATCTCATGTGTTTATAGTATACCATAAAACATTGTCGAAATTCCAAACTGTCCCGCCAAGCGAACACGTCCTGTCATTCGACCATACATGCAGGAAAACACGAAAATAAATACGGTAAATGAATGCTACTATTTTCCACTCTGGCGTAAAACATAATTACGACTCATCTTTGGAACGGTCAGAGGGGAAGCGAGAACCGAAACCCACCATTCACTATTTTCGAGCGAACTTTCCGAGTAACCTTTTTAAATGAACATCATACATTCATCCCTGTTCATATACAAGACTTCATCTTTACACTTTCTTAGGAGAGGCATAAAACAAACTTCTAGAACTCGAGTGCCACTTGCTAAAAACAATATTCACCCATTGATAACAGAGTTTCTATATGTGTGTTTATAAAGAGGTGCAACATCATTATAATGATACTGATCCCACCGCGATGTTGGTTCCACGTGCCTCCCCATCAGCTCTTGATGATCTTGATAGGTCTACGTTACACCAGAAGAGTGTCCCGAGAGCTGAAGAGCGAAACATCTCACCTCTTGAAGATGACAGATGACCATCCAGTTTTCTATCGTGACTGAATGGAATCGGGGGTATTCGCGGAACAATTAGGCGGCAAGGAAAGGATATTATGATGTACTAGAGTTTGAAGAAGTCCTTGATAGTTTTTGGGTCGACGCAGTTTCATTCACAGGTGGATTCACCCGACCCGTTTATTGATAGATTGTTACGACCCCCTTCCATGGTAGCATACTTGGACAGTCAGATGAGGTTGGTATAGGAGGGAGAGAGTAGACATCAACAGTTAGATAATTGAGAGAATGAAACCAGAACCAATCCGGCCGCGATTGGGAGGTTCAGAAAGTGGGACAGAAGACCCGAAATATCAACTAGGTATTTGTACTATTGTTGGAGGCACCATTTGTCTGCAAATTGGAATATAACTAGCCGATCTGTATCG
>JAUOBX010439763.1:0-10438 GCA_032360705.1 Eupentacta quinquesemita
CTAGTGAACTAGTTCAATCAATTACAGAAAACGCGATCAAGCATCACCAAACGGATCCACAACATGACTCGTGAATAACCTAGATAATCGTTTGCGGGTGAATTTGAAGCGAACAAGCTACAACCGTATCCTCCAGTTCACCTAATAGTGATGATAGATCGGTAATGAATTCTTTAACATGGCTCATGCATTTCACCTAATGAGGTATATAATGATATAGATTGGTCTATGCCACCGAAACTGAGTGAATAGCGCAGTCATCCTGTCACGCATGAGGCTGTTAAGAAAAATATTGTGTTGAAAACAACTTGGTCTGTTCAACAGCTAGTAAACTGTGCTTGGTCAGAGTTACATACTACAGAACCTCCCTCAATGGTGTGGCGTAAAACACAAACAATATCATGCTCTAAATTGAATGATAAATATTTATATTCGGTCATGCGTTATTTAATCGCCAGGTAAATGGAGCATCTTTTTTTTTATGAGATACCTAATTCGAAATATGAACCTTAGCCGTATTGACAGTATAAATTAGTTCGGACGAGTAATTACGATGTGAAACGTATATGCCGTCACTGTGAAATATCAAACGAGTTTCGTTTATATTACATAGCATTCGAAAGCCAGAAACTCAGCGAACACAGGACTTCCCCGTTGCCGGAAGTAGGATGAATGCTGTAAACTACCACAAGATTATGTGGAGGTTTCGTGATGCTGGTCAATCGGCTGATCACACGAGTTTGGGCATATATGCATTGTAGCATTGTAAACAAAGGAGAGAGCGGTACTTTGTGCATCAGTAGGGGCGCTTCTGGCTCTGCAATAATAGTAGTCAAGCAACACACATATTTTATTCAAACTGGTACCGATAAAATGACTAGTCATTATACATAGTTCACAGTTGTGGCGGTTGTAGCACACAGATGACTCAGTTTGCCGTGCGATTTAGGCAACTCTATTATGATGACAATTCACATGTACTGTAAGAGCACTCATGCGCGGTTGAGATCACCTGAAAGGTCGATACATCACTTTGCATTCGCAAACAAAGTTCACTCGTCTTCTGATGAACTTTGCAATAGCATTCATTGCATAACAACGATTGTTTTCGAATTACGGTATATGACAGAACAGGAGGCCAGGCTCTATTTGTAGATTATTTTATTGTTCTCGAGAGCGTTATTTTTAATCTGTTTATACCGAAAACATACCAAACCACCCGTTTACTAATGAACGATAGGATAATATAATCAATCCCAGGCCACGCTACAAGAAAAGAAAAACACATACAATATTTTGTTTTCCTTCAAATTTGGTTTCCATTCAATATGAGACATTATTTTTTTCAAATATAGCATGCCATTTTTTATTGTCCCAGATGGTAGACAACACCGATATTTCTCTTTCCCTCTAATTGTAATTTATGAAATTTATAATTATTATTGTAATTGTGTAAATTAATGTACGCACATGAAAATGGTATATAAGGTGCACTTGTTCATAACTTCTTTCACAAAACTATCACAGTGCAGCTTATTGACTTCCGCATGATACATCTTTTGCAAAAAGATGAGAAGCAGACGACAGGGTTACATTAAATGGGACAGCGAGTGTCTGGTTCAAAGTAGCAGGTATATAGTAATGACTGATGTGATAAATATGGCTCAAGAATGCATCTCGGTATTTCAGATAGTATTCATGCTTTTATTATTAGGTCGTTAGCGTTCATGCATCACATCCATAGGTACCTTCCTCAATTATGATAGTTTTGATTACGGCTCACTTCCGATTTTATTGACGTAGTTGAATATAATTTATGGTTGTGCTCGCCCTCCCTCGTGACTGATATATACGTAGCAGGACATGCGTCTTCTGTGAACATCCCATCGATATATAGAAAGGAAACGTTAACGACTTCATATTATTATTATTATATTAGGTGCCTGGTGGTCGGTGGTGGAGGTAAATTGATTAGGAGAATCAGAATACCGATACAGTATGTGGGTGTCAAGTATCCCTATGATATCATGTGGTAGCCCAGCTGTAGGGTGCGTACTTGTGAAGCACAGATGGTGGGTTTGAGTCGCGACACAGTATCTTCGGGTAAGGTATTCCAATTGATCAACTCCATACATGTGTACATGAATACAATGATATAGCTGCTGCGCATCCACCAAGACTGTCGAAGCGCCCCAACTTGTTTCAATGACCGGGAGGTATATGTGTGAAGCGTCACCGAACATTTGATTTAGAGTGGGGCTAAATCAAATGCTTTAACTATATCTGTAATTAACTCATAATGTGCTCATGAAGTCATGTAACCCAACACCCAAATATACAATCATCTCCTAAATAAAATATCACGACATGGGGTATTCATCGACTTTATAGACAGATAGCAAAATTGAACAACTATTGTACTTCACTCGTGGGAAATATACGATCACCGGTTGTAAATTTTGTCAGGCGTAAGCCCTCATATCTAGTAGGCCTGGGTTCTAGTTACATTCGAGTCATAGGCCCTACATGTTGCTTTTTGCTGCTCAATATTAGAAACTTGAGCAGGAAAAACAAATGGTGGGGAATCCTGCAAATACCACCACCTCCACACAAAATTTCAACAGAGAGGCAATACCTCATTTTCTGTACCTGGTAAAGGAAGTGCAGCTGTCACTAAGTGCATAGACCGGGCTGCATCATTGGAGAGCCTTTTGTAGGTTTGATCCTTCGTACGACGAAAAAATAACTGCGTTGTCCCAGTAGAAATGCTTTACATCAAAACATGTCATGTGATATTGTTTGGGGTAGCGTACTACACCGATAGTTCATGATCGAATCTTAACAACACAAACCACAATAAATCACAGTGATCATGCAGATAACGCAACTTGTTGCGATATCCTGAGAGGCATTGTGTATGACAATACTGATGCAAATATGCGCATTCACATAAAATCAACTGCATGTATACGGCCGCACCCTTTTACTCCAATTCCAGGAACTGACAGATAAACTTGTGTACGATGTAATAATTTGTCTCCCGTAAAGCTCTAAATCCATTCGATTTCTTGCAGCATCCAACATGGTTTACCTTTTCAAAGAACGACCTTTCCAAGTGGTCTAAAGCTGTGGATTGATGACATCTAGAGTAATTGCGATCCCAAACCACACATTAACGTGATGAATAAGACTGAACGATCAGCATATTATGTAAAAGAGGTACTGTTTAACGAAAACAAGTAAGAAGAGGTGGAGTGAAATGGAATAGAAAACTTCTTTGACATGACTGTTTGGGTAAACTAGTCAGTCAGCATATATTTTTCTCGAATTTGGGTTATATAATATAAGATAGATATAAGATGTACACATTTCTAATAACCATAGAATGAACTGTAATTTTAACCAGAACCTTTATCTCAATGGAACATAGTTACATGAAACAAGTTCACATATATAGAAAACGAATGAGCTATGAAACATTTCTATAGATGCTTAAACGATAAGATAGAGTCATAATGCTAAAATATCCCCGCACTGATTGCCAACCTATTTCCTGCAATACTCATCGGTACTCATGAGCACGGCCCTTGATTCATAATCCCACTCTATAGTACAGAAGCCTGGAGTTAAACTAAACTACAGTGATGTCTGCTCCACTCCACTTAAGGCTCAAGTCAGGAGGATGGAATTCAAGTCAAGACCATTTATTGATAATATTCGGCAAGATACTTTTCTGGCGGACTTCCACTCATTAACGTGTGGCTATACGTGCTTCATCATGGGATATCCTAATTATTGGGCACTTCTCCTTGTTGCACAGGATTTACATGTCAGTGACTATTTTATAGGTGTAATTTTGGCTCGCTCGCAAACTGTGATATTTTTAGGACAGCACCATTCGTCATCAACATTTACATTTGTAATTCAATCTCCTCGGTTGTAAGCAACTAGACTGAAGTGAGGTGGATCTGATCGCGAGCATAAAAAATAAACAAACAATTATATTATGCATTGCAGTCTTCTCACATTTATTTCAATTGTGGGTTAGGGAGATAGGAAAGCCATGTTGTGTTTCTACATTCCAAACCCATGAATAAAATAAATCATCGGTCATAAGTATTTCAATACGCTCCTTGATGATCAACGACGCATTATAAACGTTGTTGAGTTGTTGGTTTCCAGGGATACTTCGCAATACCTGTTATAGCTTATGTTGTTGCGTGGGATGTAACTTAGTCAAATGCACACTGATTCGGAAGGAGGTCCGTGGCTAGCTAATTCGTTAATCACAATCACCATTATTAAACTAGTTGAAGCCAATTTTGGATGCCCTAAAACAACTAGAAAACACTGCTCTGATGCACTGTGTATCAGCTGTACAATGTTAATAGTAAGTATGCGCAGCGTGGTTGCCTGTTGGCTAGAGCGTCAAGCTGCTAATCCAGAGATTCATTAATTTGTATGGTGCCGTCTGCGTGTAATGACCACCTCCTTCGCATCGAGGTCATGCATCAGAGGCATTGACTTTGTCTGTGACATAGCGAGGGTTCACATCTGACGAGAGTACTGAATTCAGGTATGCACTATTGTCGGTTTGTTTTGGGATCGGTACCCGTGTCCAGTGAGTGAATCATATAGAAAAGTATGTCACCATGATGACAGCTTGATGACGATTTTTCAATTTCTTTTTACTTTGTGTTAATCACGAAATCAATAAAATTGTATGTTAGTTATTCCGAGTTCTTTGTAGATAGGTCTACATATCAACACGTGCTGTACTGTTTAGGCGCATGGGACGCAGTCTGTGGCAATGAGCACTGTCGCGGAATACCACAGCGTTTTCAAAGAAAAAAGAATTAGGAAGAAAACAGATGACACTTCAACATTATCCTGAACCTACTCACTATCTCTGACTGCTTGATTTCACTTGGCAGATTGTTCCATATCGGGACAACTTGAACATCAAACCGCGTTCCACCAAGAACAGTTCAACTGATATGTGGTTGAGAAAGTCGGTGGGGATGGGACGAAGATCTGAGAGCGCGAACTGAATTGAGCTGGAGGGGCAGGGATGTACTTTGGAGCGAGACCCCGTTGGCTTTTGTGGACGAACAACAATATTTTGGAAATGATACGCTTCGAAACAGGCAACCAGGGCAGATCGTGCAACAAACAAAAAATGCAAAACGGTTGAACTAGTTCTCCGACCAACACAAGTCTAGCATAACTATTCCGCTGTCGCTGGAAGCAGGCGAGATCTTTGGAAGATATCACAATCCCTGTTGTTATGTTATCTTTGATACCTCACACTACCATTGAACTGCCATCGCTCCGATCCAGAATAACAACTCTCAAGAATACCAGACACATTAGTTCGCTCTAAAGCGCTCTGATATCCAGTATTTTTTTAAGAACATATTGAGCAGTAATATTGCGCTACACAGATGTAACTGCTTAGGGCGTGCGCTGCTATTAGAATATCATAATAGGCAAAAGATGCATCGAAAGTCTATAAATTAAGTATTGCCATGTCAACCAAATCTAATGAAAGGTGGGTAATGATTAGGTTGAATTTGGTTTAGGCACGCACAATAAACTCAAACGACAGGAATTACGATGTGTCATCATCGGATTTGACTGTCGGACTAGACAGTGAATGTGTTATCGCCGAGAAGAAAAATAAGCGTATAGTTAAACTTGATCAGTTGGCTTACTGATAATCAGTGATAATTTCACCGACATTCTTGGGAAAGGCCAAGGTAATCAAAATGTGACTGTATTCAACCTATCGCCAATCGAGTGAGCGAAGATTGCATGCATTGTTAATTGAGAGGCTCGAGTGCACTTGGCGTGTCGACGCACGTGTTCAGATCACAGCGCTGATAACTAAGGTCACCAGTGGTCACGAGTAAACGATTCCCAAGAGGTTCGCAAGAACAAAAAGCAAAATTTCCGCTCCACCAGGATCTGAGAAAGTGGTTAGATCCTGGGGTTCACTGGCCGTCCGTCGGATGGGGACGTAAAATGGCGGTCCCGGGGGCAATTTGAGATTGATACTGTACATTCCCGCCTCGATAACATAAGTAAGAATCTTATGAATAATTATGTTGTTTACAACAACTCAGAAACATAAGAGATTTGACGATGAATTAGTCCTGATTGTCACGCCTTATGGGGCTAGCTTTACTCTTTTTATTCAGGTCCGCCAAAAACATACATAGGTAGCCTGTTAACTAAAAGTGTCATCACTAGTGTAGCAACCTTTTTGCAGCTTCTCACTCCACTATCTATATTCATAGGTGAAGGTATACATTAATATACTTCTCGAAAGGAAAGACCTACGCACAAAATGAGTTTTGCCTATATCATTTGTTAATGATGTGTTTTATTCATCGGACATTATACATGGCATGTCCTCCATGTTGAAGATAGAACGGAGAGATTTCGTGGCTTATCAAACATTGGAATAAATGGCAGGATTTGCATTTCCGTACAGATTTGTGAAGATTAGTCACTCAGTCAATACACTTTCACCTGTAACAAAGACATATATAAGCGACGCTTCGATTTGTCAAATTTGTGAGGTAGGCTACTAGCGATTTTCAAAGTTTGTTCGGAGCAATATGCGCCCAATATAGATGTAACTCACTCACCAGATATTTGGAGAGCATGCCTGGTGTTGATCAGGGCAATATCTGTGAAGCGCTTTGTACATGTCATTGACAGAAAAGAGCGCTATATAGGAGCTATATATTATTATTATCATCATCATTATCAGTATTGATAAAATCCAGATCAGTAATTTATCATAGAAACGTCCAGTTGAGAATAACGTTATCCGTGCGCTTTTTCGTCGATTATTACGAAACTGTTTAGAAAAACACTTGCGTTGTGATATCGATGAGTGCATCAGGAACTAGGTGTATTTTCTATGACGATTAGTAAGTTGTGTACTGTCCGCAGTTCCGCAACAAGTGACGTCAGTTACTGCCATCTATTAGTTATCCTAGTTCATTGATTGTTATATGACATTGAGAATGTCAGAATTGATAATATTTAGCATCAAACAGTGAACACGCTCAGAAAAGGATGTGGTCCAACGTACACTGCTATCGTCAAGGATACTTTTTCAGACTGATCAGACGCGCATGATGTCTATGCCAATTATCCTGCATTAAAGTACAGCACCCAATAAATTGTTTCACGCAGAACCAAACATATCTTGGTAACTCGACGAGATTGTCTTACGACAATGATTGATGTCTGTGCTTGATGTGTGTGTCAGGGAAATCCGTTCAATATGAATGTACTTTCCAAATCATCACACATCTCACTGTAGAATAACAGGAAGCTATGCCATCACCACAGATACTGGGAAACTATATGTTCAGAGTAATAATATTAGGGTTCAGTTCTTCCTTCACCGTTTATAAATATATCAGCAAATTGGCCAGGTACAACATTAATTAGGCGTCACAAATGCTTCTGATTTGGTAAAATGATCAGGTCATTTATTCATTGCAAATGACAACGTTGTCATAGACGCCACAACTGGATTAAATTAGATTGATTCACGTCACACACATAACTGGTATGATACTGTCGTAGAGACGATATGAGGTTAAACATAGTTCTGGATCATAGGATCAATTAGTTTTGTAACTGACACGTTGTCACTGACACCACAACTGGAATAAATCAGGTTTACTACGCCATATATCTGTTATATTTTGAGATTTTCCTCGATAATAGTCACATAGAAACATCATCATAATCATAGATTTATACCAAGCCAAACCTATTTTTCCGAGAGTGTTTCTTCTGGAATAACTACGTTGTCTCTCTACCAGTTATCAGTGTGTACAATATCGATGAAAGGGCAGTCAATAACGCGATGGTATGTAGGCACAGTATGTGAAATGCCCGGTACCCCGAGAGAAGCCGAGTATAGAGAGGAAGGGGGGAGACATAATGGCAAGGTCGTCTGCGGCGCTACTACAGTATACAAGACTCTGGGTAAGGCGCGTTAAGGCTATAGGTGAAGTTAGGAGAGGCGAAGTCAAAGAGAATGCTAGAGGTAGGAAGTGATAAGAACCTTTAAACTTGCTTGATTTGAGAACTAATGTTATAGCATCAGCCATGATAAGATTATTGACCATAGGCAGACTACCAGTACACATGAAGAAACAAGATTGAAACATCTCACTGACTGAAATTAAATCCGGCAACCTTCTGATGAACACATACAGACGCAACCTGTTAGGTGAGATAGGAGTCGTACATTAGTTCAATCAATCACAACTACAAAACTTAACATCATCGAACGGATCGAACATGTGACTCATAAATGTTAAAAACCTGACACTTAACCTCGGAATCCGGAAAATTGGTTGTGTCATATGGAGTATAGCGAGTATGAAGCGAACAAATTACAACCATGATCCCTAATTCCACCTGATGGATGCTAATGTTTTCGTTGTCATAAAATGCATCGCACTTAGGGAAGGTGATGTATATATTGATATAGATAGCTCAATAACTTCAAACCTGCGATACCGGATGAATTGCCTATAGTTGACTATTCGTCAGTCTGTAGCACATGAGGCCATTAACAGGCGCTTGCCAGACAACTCCCACCAAAACAATTGCCACCCGGACAATTCCCACCCAAAACGTTATCCTAACTTTAGACCCTAACTCTAACTCTGACACTAAAAAGCAATTTTACTGAGTGGGAATTGTCTGGATGGGGATTGTCCGGGTGCCAATTTTCCGGTCACGTAACAGACAATAACTCGTTGTCAACAAGTTAAGTGATCTATGCTCAGTCAGAGCTACATACTACAGAACATCCTTCCATGGCGGATTGGTAAATATTTATATTCGATCATCAGTGAACGAAGCATCTCATTTTAGTGAGATACTCAATACGAAATATAGGCAATAGTCATGTTGACGGTAAAAACTGGTTTGGACGAGTTATCACGAAGTGAAACGTTGAGCCGCCACTGGAAATTGTCAAACACGTTTTATTTATATTACACAGCTAGTGACTCCGCAAAAATGACTCTCTTATTGCGGAAATTATATGAATGCTCGATAACAGCCTGGAACTACATTACCACTTGATTCTTCAGAGGTTTCGGGGTGCTGGTCGATTGGCTGTTTACATGAGTTGGAGCACATATAATGCATTGTAAACAAGAGAAGACGTGATGCGTCCTTTTTTTGAAGTACTCGGACTCGGACTCGGAGGTCGATGACTTGGACTCGGACTCGGTCCAAAAGACTCGGGGACTTGGTCCGAGTCTTTTCCGAGTCCTTTACTATTTTTGCATGCTATTCAAATGACAAGAACAACATGGAAATCGACCTAAATGAAATGCTCATTGTACTAATAGCACTCCGGTCACATTGAAATCAACACCAAAACTAGATGTTATCAGTCTACATCAGTGTTGTAGTCTAGACCAGCTCATCCGAGACCGAGACCGAGACCGAGATAAGGGCAGAACTTCGAGACCGAGACCGAGACCAAGACCGGCTATACAAATTGCATTGGAAAATAGAACATAGCGTTCAACGTTCTGAAATGAACTCGCCTTACACTGTACCTATCCATTCATTTGGATTAAGTGTAGGATACCTCAGTGAATTTAGCCACGTCTCAGTTCTGCAAAGGGTGGCATTCAATATAATGCACAGTTTGTGGCACCCCAGAAACTTGAGTTATATTGCTGGTGTATGTATACGACAGTCATCGAACATCGGTTGACTATGCGATATATCACTGTCACATTGGTGTACATCCCCTCTTCCAACCCTCCAGTCCCAACACAGCTGCTATCAGGCTATCAATCAGTTGTACAGTGAGTCTTGTTGCAACCTACCGGAATACATAGTCACGCATCAGCGACTACTATCAGCCTAGCCTAGTACTTCAGCCTAGTTATTTTTACACTCTTCAAAAAAAAAAAAAAAAAGCTAACAATAACAAATCAATCAGAATAATGTTTTGGAAAAAAGGGCTGAATCTGTTGAGGGAACACTTTTCTAGAAGTTAAGGTTTAGGTTACATACATACAATTCCATCTTAGTAAATTGATTAGTCTATTCCCAATTCCACACTTTGGTTAGCAATGCAAGTATCGATAACAGTTGTACAGTACTGCTAAAGCGAGCAGGCTATCGCAGTTGCACATTATAAAGGTAAAGGCCTACTCTACAATTGCAGTTATGGCCTAAGTTAAAGGCCAACTTCACAATTGCAGCCCACAATCAAGTTCAACATGATGATTTACAGGAATATTCACTGTATCTGTACATGGGCTTGCTGGACAAATAATTTCTTTATCATTCTATTTCTTTTATTCATGTGAATTGAAAATTATTTCAGAAAACAACGACAATATTTTTTGGCTGGTCTCGAAGCGAGACC
>JAUOBX010439874.1:0-10437 GCA_032360705.1 Eupentacta quinquesemita
ATCATGGAAAGTCAATATCAATAATTATCCCGGGGATACACACGTGGGCGGTTTAACGCCTACACATGTCTAGTTAAGTATTGTTATTCTCAGAAGGAATGGGTAGAGGTCAGTCTGAAGTTTGGATTTCCTGCTATACAGGAAATATTCAAGCATGGAGTCAATTCTATATCATCATGTACATTTAATTTGAATACAGTTATTGCCACTTTTAGCACGTACGGGAGGCGATGGGATGAGGGGCAATGGCAGAGGAAGGGGAGGGGTTGTTAGAATACCACTGAGTGACTACTCAGACCCTGTCGGAGTATATGCCCTCTTCTCATTCAATATTAGTGCTCTTATTCTACCGATACTCTAGAAAGGAAACCTTCCCCTGTTTGCACTTTTTTCCACGTTGTTCAATTTATCCGGATCGCTCCGTTGTGAAACTCCCCTGTGGTTATCGCCCGGAGGTATACGGGAATGCGAAACAAGTTTATCAGTTTGTTATAAGACACTTCCGACTGTCCTATAACAGCAATCAGAACAACCCCACTAAACTGTTGAATGTAAAGAAATTAAACCGTTAGAGTAACAAATCGCTGGCTTCCCCCAAGATACCGGTTTAACCTGATTTTCATTCGACTCCGAATTGTGTTCGAGCGGGAAGGCGGGGTAAAGTGCAAACGCAATTTCCGGTATAATTTAGATTTTGTTACAGACGCAGATTGGGTGAATACGCGAAATGTCGAGAATATTGTTGTGTCGATGTTTTATACTTCAGCACAATTGAAGACGTTGATCCACATTATGGCGTGGTACTGCGAAAATCGTATCTGGTCATTGGACTGTAAAACTGGGTCTAATGAAGAAATTAATAAATAATATGCATGAAATGCATTTGACTAATAAACACCGGTGTTTTAAAAGTGGGAATGCATGGTGTAGCTTCCAAATATGTTTACAAATTTGGTCTAAAATGTGTTCCTAAACTCTAACACTATTTATTAAGTGTGGATATCGAATTCATGAGCAGTGCATAGAAGGTTACATTGCGGACAAATGCGCGTCTTCCTAATCACATGACTATTTTGGGAACATGTTGACAATATTTTTATTCATCTTCATGTGATCGAGAAGTGTAATCCCATCAATTTAGACTGAGATGGATTGTGTTTATTACTTTTTCCTAATTCATAACCCACCGTGTTAAGCCGAGGGTGCTACACTCGCATACAATACATCGGGGAGTAGACGGACAAACCTTTTCCCGAGCAGAAGATTGGCCCAGCGGTTGGCATATAACAGTTCTGATTTGCTTCGGGCGGGTTTGATTCCCGCATTCACCATCGGGCGTGTTCTCTCTAGAGGTTGCTGTACTTGCAGTGGCAGAGGCGAGGTCTTGGTCTCTAGGTACTGCCGCAGTGGAGTTGAATTGGGCTGTGGAATGGGCGGAGGTTCCGGATCAGTTGCATAAGTCCCGTCGGTCGTTCGTATGCAGTAACGGTGGTCGGGATGAGAAAGCTCCGCTCCTCCAGGAGTTATGAAAGTGGGGAAATTCCGTAGCATAGTCGTCCGTCAGATGTGGACCCAAGGCGGTGTCAGAGGCATGATGGGATTGTTGGGATTAGTGACAGTACACCATCTGCCGCGATATCATCTGAGCACTAGTCGGAAAGAGAAGGCTAATCATCGTTGGTGCTGATCCATGATCAACACGGCCAAGTTTGATGGGCCTGTAGCTTTCGAATTAAAAATTACGAATACCGCCCAGAATGATGAACCGGGTGTGTAAGATTCCTACTCACACGCGGACATGTATTTCGGAGTGGGGAGTGTGGCATAGCTTACACTGTTCAAAATATAAACATGTACTCGGTGTACATGGGGTGAGAATGCTTCTGAAAAGTGTTTCGAACACAGTTAGTTTGCAGTGATATAAAGCTGTAAAGTAAATTAACTGCACTTCTAAGTACCCCACTACACGTGCTCCCAAAAGCTCCTCAGCGTGATGGCTTCGAGAACTTTATTAGAACCGGCTGTAGATGGCAGAGTTGCCACGATCCAGAGATAGCGACAAAAAGAAAGTGTCGTAAATTGCGAGGAAATCTTTCCCTCCGGCAAGAGGACAATTTAGGTCGTCTGAGAGGATATGATCGAGCATCAATCTCCCATCCGTTCGATTGGGGCAAAACGGTAATAATACAACGGTTATAATAGATTAACAGCCCTGATCCACGTCGATTCCAAATGAATGGCCCAGATTTTCCACGCACGCGATTAGTTCGTCTTTTGGCTAATTTCCACTCGATTGATAGAATTGATCGAGACACTATTGACGGCGAAAGAAACAGTGGAGACTGGAGAGTAGCCTCCAACTGTTCTTTACCACAGTACAGGCACTTCAACATTTCAACAGGAGATTCCACTTGTAGTTTCTTGGGAACAGTTTTACGTTCTTTAAAATGTTTTTCTTTTTTCAGCGGGAAAAGGTCGCCGGTCGGTGGACTGTGTTTGATTAGGACCCAAAGTACATGACTTAATAACATTCATGGATTCTTATCCGATGCACACAGGAGACAATGTCCTCTCTGATTGGCTGTTGGCTGTGTATGGGCTATTGATCGTTCTTTATTATAAGATCAGCTTGTGGATGATAGTATCCCTGCGCGCGTCGACAAAGATTATTCGTTATCATACATTTTCAAAAAATCATACGCCCTTTTTCAGCTGTTCGGAGGTTCTCACCATATCCCTTGTGTCCAAGCATGGTTGCGATAATCAAAAACATATCAATGAACAATTACTATTAGTGAAAAATTCCGAAACCCTATTCAGTTATATTGTTATCAGTTTTTGTAACAGTGGGGATCAGAATCATGGATTAGGGTCACCGGAGCTACCATCTCCCCCCTTAAAAAAGGGTTTAGAAATATCCATATTGACTTATATATTACATTACAGACTAATGCAATATATTGGCATATGCATATACATGCCTTCAAAACATCGCTCAACGTTAGGCTACCGTATTCTATTGACAGAATTTACCATAATATTTACCGGAATCGGACAAATACTCATCTCCTCGTTTGCTGTATATGAAGGATACATCATTTACAGTGACAACAAATTCTCTGTGTACCTGGTAAATGCACGTTATTTACCTGTTTACCCTATACCGACGATTACTTGATTACATCATACACATACTACACACAGTAGGGTATAGCAACTACCTCTCCTATATCTGCATATAGACATAACGCTAGGCTAACCAATTATAACCGATACTTTGTATCCACAACCCCTTAGGCAACATTTGCCGGAGAGGATTTATTTTCGTCTTGAGCAAACCCCGCTCGCAAATATTGTCCAAGTCAGGATTATTCGGTATATGTATTTGGCTAGATCCATTTTGTAAATATGAATATTAAACAGGAGGTATTGAAACAAACCGTTTTATCTTGTTGGCCGAGGGCAATGGAGATGGTTTACAGAGTGTGAGAGAGTCAATATCAGAAACGTCAGTAGAGTTGACTCTCACTTATTTTGCAGATGTATATTTGACTGTATACCTGGAATCAATATATAAAAGGGTGTAATGTGATCAACAAACTCTATTTAGGCTTTCATATACCTGCGGGCCACCTAGCAGATCCTGTCGTACGAAGAGGAAACGTCAGTATGCATAACAATGTAGTATTGCCCCAGTACATGGTAACTCGTACCGGTATGTGTATGTATCGTTATAGGTCTATATGTCAATGACGTTTGCTCATTCGCTAAAAACCTTCAGGGGAACTATTCTGCGTGGAATCGTCTGGAATTGCTTCCCAGACAAAATCATATTATCATGTTACATTATTACACATTGTTTATATAGTGGTAGTTCCATAATCCGAATTCAACACCTGAAACTGGTGAAAAATATACCTAAATAAGAACATCAGAGATGTAGTGAAATACCATATGCACATATTTACGATTGGAAACCATACAGATATAGAATGCTATAAATAATACGAAGAATAACAATGGAATAATCACATGACCGTCATGACAGTAACAACTGCTCAAGGCGCTTTACAATACTTAACTCATGGGTGTTGAATCCAGGAACGCACCTCGTGAATTGATAGACTATCTGGTGGCAATTTCATATCAGTGATGGTTCTATTCAGGTTACTCATAGCAGGTTCTATCATTTAGACAGTTGAGTATGGTTTTATTGTAAATGCGGCAGACAAATAAATTTGTTCTTTTGACAGTGTAATATTCATACCCTCGGATAAAATAACGGGATTCCATTTTTAAAAGGGGATTCACTTTCATTCATGTAAAATAACGCTCATCAATATGAAGTCGAAAATAGCTTTCCGTTCTCTGATGCAAACTTTTCTGAGTGATATGCTGAATAGTCGTGTCTTAATCAATATTAGAGGTAATTATAATATAATTATGTCGCATGTCATTACTATATTCGCAGCAGGCTATATTTTCATTGCACTAAAATTGCATTTCTAATTTCCCCATAGGTGCATGTTCGAAGTAGAATACATGTACAGCTTGCTTATGAAGGATTTCAACAAGCTTCGACTGGGACGGAACTATCCAGTGATGCCGTGTGCCTGCGTGGTTTTGCTAGCGTTGATTTTGCTCTCACAATCGGCTGCAACAATGACCTCCCAGTCTGCAAGCAGTATAGTGACAACTATTTGGGCCACCATCAACATTGTCACTGTAATGGGTTTCCAGCCTATATACCGGTACTGGTTCCTGATGCAGGATTGAATGTTGTTCAGTAGCAGGAGTAGTTGGTCTGTTTATCGATGTACCACCAACAAGGAAAACCGAGGAGCAAGTGAAACCTATACATTTCGTCTTGTTCAGTAGATATGGATCCACTATATTGTGTCTCATATCATATGTGTCTATCACAGAAAGTGACCCCAAAAGCCGCCATTTCGTAATGTGATACATATAGTCTCTCACAATGGTGTATCTGGCTAGTAAAGTCATTTTCATAGTGGTGCAAATCTAAATGCTGTTTAATACTTGGTCTATACTATAATCAATTCACCCTCAAAATGGGAGAACAAAGAGCAAGTATCCTACACATGTTGTTGGGTTCGGTGGGTGTGGGCCCAATGAAATCATAATATAGTAACACAGGAAGTGGCCGTAAAGGCCGCCATTTTGTAGTTTGATGCATAGTCTTTTACAAAAGTATATCCGGCTGATAGACTCATTCTCATACTGGTGCAAATACAGGCCTCAGATAACGGCGAACTGGCGAGTATCAAAGGTCGACTCGTATAAAATGAACCAAATCATTCGATTTTTCTAAGCATGACAATAACGTTCGACCCGACTGACGGCATTTCGCGGGAATTATAGGTTACCTATTAATAGCGATAGGGGGAACAATTCCGAGGATAGACTTAGTCACGCTCCTCGAAACCCACGCCATCAATAACGAACGAGGAATGTTGATGAGATTAAATACGTGATAGCATGTTAGGCTGTTGCCTAGGCCTGTTTTGAGTACGTGTGATATCATGCCTTGACTTCGTGGTAAGGGCTGCGTTGGCAGGCAGGAACATGCAAATAAAAGTCATATGATTCCTACTGGATATGACCCCCTCCAAAAAGGGTGTGTGTTACCGATGACGTCACTACTTGCTATGTACTGAGAATTTGAAGAGGAGGGTGGTCTCCACTCTACGAATTAGGCGCACCAAAGGTCAAAGTGAAGGATAGTACATATATTAACCACAATCAGTCAATTAATATAGAAGGGAAACTTATTCATTACTATCTGAAACTTTGCCATGCACGTGTTGTTTATTTCATAATTTCAAGGCAAGAAGTCGATCTATCTATCTCCTGTTGAACGTTTCAACAATTTAAAGATATGACAGGGGGTGTGGTTGATGACAACACGGCGTGAGTGACAAAATGTTGGCCATTGACTGATATTGACTCGCAGACGACTAGACGACTTCAATTATTTATAACCTATTTGATCCACTAAACAATTCTCTTGGATTTATTGGGATTCGATTCCACAGATTTTGCCAAATACCGACCGTCATATACCTTTGCCAATACTCATTGAAGGGATACTGCAGGCTTGAGTACATGATAAACTAAAATCAATATATTGGTCGAAACCCCGTCTCAAGCCGATATATATATATATAAGTATCACCACTATTACCGACAAAATGACTGTAAACATGATTGCGCAATAACTTGTGACGTCACACCCGAACAACCTCAAAATTTGTGATGTATTTTGTTGTTTCTATTGTGCTTGAGACCTCAACATTCCTAGTTTTCCTACTGCGTTGTTTCTTTTTTAAATAAACTGCGTAACATATCAACTCACCACAGCGAGTTTTTTTAGGAGAGAAATATGTTTTTTTGTAGAAAAAATAATGTTTACAATATGAAGAAAAATAGAGGCAAGTTGCTGGGTAGTCCAGGCAAGGTGATGCATGATGGGAAAGCGTCCATCTTGCGCAATGCACAAGGCCTGAACTTTGGGAACTTGAAACTCTTTAACGGAACGTCGTATTAACGTCCGGTTCGGACTGATGTATATATTTATTCTGTCGGGGCTACAAGATAGGCTCAGGACTTGATCCTGCAGAATCTCTTCGATGAACTTGACTCAATTGAATGGTCGCATCACAGTCTGGTGTGACCACACATGTTCTACGTATAATGCATAGCACGCTTGGGGAAAGAGCATTCGCCTAAAAAGGACCCCGGCTGTGGAATTTTCTTCCGTCGGAACTGACCCTCTTTACTACTATATATCACTGGACGCTTTCAGAGCTAAACTTACAACCAACTTGTTTGGGCTGGCGTATCTTGTTTAATTCATTTTCCTATTGAATTCGTTAGGCGCTTTTGAATGTGTTTACAAGATTAGCTCTATACAAATGATCGTATTATTATCATAATATTATTATTATCACGTATTACCTTAGTTCATCTGTCCCGACGAATAAATAATTTGTGTCTTTCAATTAACCCTTCGTGGTGACAAAATATTCTGAACGAGACATTGAATAACTAATTTCCCAATTGATTTTAGGCATTGAAATACATTACTGATTGTTCTATAATAAAAAATGCTTATAGTATCAGTCATTTAGTACTGTGCCAAGTAGAATCACGGAATATATATATACAATATATATTCCAGTCATTGTAATACTTGATGTAATCCAAGGTATATTTATTATATATAGGTCTGGTATAGTACCGTATGCTATTGTAGATGCACCTTTGCTACTTCGTTGGAAATTGTTCACCTCATATACTAGCTATCACAGGTTAGAATATGTCGATGAATGGATTCTTTTTCCGCTGTTATATTTTTTGTCACTTTCACCCTCTTCTTTTGTATAGAATATAACTGCGAAGAAACGCCGAATTAAATTAGAAAGTTTGAAACGGATGGTAATCGTTTTCTGAAGGCAAACAACAAAACCAACCAAACGTGTTCATCTATAAAGGAGTTTGGTCATGGACGTGAGGTTTCAGCAAACTTCTGTATACCCATTTACTAATATTCCCCCGAACTCGGTGAAAGTTCAGACCTTAATTCTAAAAGAGGTCCATGCATACCGACCACTTGGTTCCAATCGAACCTGAAGAGGGCATATCAAATATCCTGGCATCGTGACCCGAACAAGAGAGCCGTGGCCTAATTCGTTCATTCTCCCAGCAAATCGTCTTTAGAAATTCGAAAAGCAGGAAATGGTGCAGTATATCGTTCTAAATGTGGGTTATAAGGAGAATGCTACGGTCGCCGCCTATTCTACTCTAGCTTTTATCAGTCGATTATAGAATAAAGGCGATATACTTGTTCGATAATTCCTTTTTAGAGGGTTTGGTTACGCCCAGTGTGACAGCTGTATGGACCTATTGGTGGATAGGTTCAGGCAGGTATGATTGACAGGTATTGGTAGGATGAACAAACTGCCACTGTTTTCTTTTGGTTGTGTGATATTTTGATTGACATGTTGACTTTCGCTTCAGTTCTTGTTAGGATGGACATGTACTGGTATTAGTAGCCACTGACCGAGGGTCGACGGGTAGATTCGCGGTGACCCAGAATACCCGAAAGAAAAGACAGTGGAATGAGAATCTCCGAGCTAATTACTGGAAAACGGGGTAAATTCGTTAATTCATTCATAAAAGAGTTGATTGACAGTTTATGGATTGGGAAAGTTTTCAGTCATCTTTATGACACATTTCAATCTCAGAGAAGACCTATATGGGCGGGTAAACCGCTGACGTGTATAACCCCGCGTTAATTGTACAAATTTGACCTCTGACCATCTCCACTTTTCGGAGGTAGTCCTCCTCCACCAAGTTACGCTCAAATATGGCTAAAATTGAATAGAAAAAATGTCAGTTTGACCTCTAGTGACTTTGAAATTACCTTCATGTTGTTCAGGACCAACTACAGTACGCACTCATCAAGTTGTAAATCGAACAGGCTCGATAATTGCGCATAAACTCGGCAACATAGATAACAGCAGTCATGCAGCAACGCTCACTTTCGAATTCAAGACGCTTCATACGAAGGGCGGCGGCCACTGATTAAAGAACATCGTTCTCTCAGGTATTATATAGAGACGTTAGCTTGTGTTGATAACTCTGTAAACCTATATTCCATATATAAGGAGATATATCTTCAGATGACCTCGAATCCATTAATCAGTCAATCAGTCAATGGAATTTTAGATTACTACCTGTATGTAATTTCAAATTAGTGCTTTGTTGATAGTAGAAAGGAGCGTGTATACGCCCATTTTCTGTGTAGAAGTCATCTTGAAAATAGAGGGGTGGAATTGTCCACCAAACCGACACAGGCAGACTGAAATGGGCGAGTTCCTTACAGCGGGATGTAGGAGGACATTGGTGATCACGACAGCCAGGTCGTGGATGAAGTAACTTGTTTGGTCCGTGAGGAACCGATCGAAGTCGAGCTGTACTCTGTGTTGGCACTTCACTGCCCCAAACAACACAGCTTGGTGTTATTTTTCAAAATACTTATAAATACTGTATTTGAAATACTGAATTGGAAAAGAACCTCCCTCCCGCAGTTATAAGTGAACCTGTGTCCACTGCGTAATGGCTACTGTTCAGCAGGTATGTCACAAAGACGTTCGCCTAAAATAGATCGAACAGTGAACTTATTTCATGACATATCTTCATATGACTTGAGATCTGTCAATCAATTATTCAATCTAATATATCTAGACATATTTCAGATTATCGCTGGGTTATTGAAAAAAAGAGCACAATGTCATTTCTTTTCGTGAAAGTCGAAAAGAGGGATGGAATTGTCCATCAGAGGAGACCTAGGCAGATCAAAATGAGTGAGTTGTTTACTGCAGGATGTAAAAGGACATCGTTTCTCATGGCAGCTATGTCGTGAATAAAGGCACTTGCCTGGTCCTTGAGGGAACTGATTGAAGTCAAGCTGGTGGTACTCCACTGCCGTGGACAACACGTCCTTATGGATCCTGAACATTGTCCACTAAGTGCCCAGTTTGTCCAGCAATTAGCGGCGGCGGACGGCGATTCATCGGGGGATGGGCTAATCTCTTCGGTACATCACAGATGAATGGTAGATAAATAGTGAGGCAATTAACGTTCTCACCTGGGCTAATGACTCTGAGTCTAGCAGCAAGGGGATTAGGATCCCGTTATATTACTGTGTCACTGAAAGGACAGGTTGGATGCAGGTGTGGGGCGGAAGTAACTGTCTTCAGGCTATACGGTGTAGACAACAATAACACTTCAAGGCCATGGGTGTGTATCTCTTAGGCGATCAGGAGATGAGATTGAATTCTTGGAGTTACGGGCGAAATACGGCGAAAACCATGAAACGCGCTGAAATGTCTACCTTTCTTAGCAGAACTGAACTTTTACTTCTGTGCATTTCGCGTAATCCTCAGGTAGATGTTCATTGTCCACCT
This sequence comes from Eupentacta quinquesemita, assembly GCA_032360705.1. Lineage (NCBI taxonomy): Eukaryota > Metazoa > Echinodermata > Holothuroidea > Dendrochirotida > Sclerodactylidae > Eupentacta > Eupentacta quinquesemita. The sequence continues at coordinate 9,993 of JAUOBX010439874.1, forward strand.
TGTGGAGATTCGCTTTCCACCATCAGTACAGCAATATTAACAGTGTCTTGCCGCGTCCGGTATCCGCACATATGAAATCCAATCGTGGGTTTAAGATGGGGGTACAGCTCTATATTACCCGAGAGCAAGGGGCAGGAAAATAATTGGTTCATACCGATGAGTATTTCATTACACTTTGGGGCCACCGACTTCTAATCAAACTAGTGAACAATTATACTGAATCTACAATTCCCGTCAAAAGTAGTTGGAACACCACCCCCACACCCCCTACTCAATGTTGCTGTTCTGTTAACTCACACGACTCTGGACGGCTACGACAACATTGTATCGGGGGAGGGTGGCCTGGGATTTGCCTCGCTGAACGGAAGGTTATGCGAAAGGCCGCTTCTTGCTCGTACTGTTCCAACAGTTGGGGGGGGGGGGGGGCCGGAAGGCGGGATAAAAT
>JAUOBX010439985.1:0-10436 GCA_032360705.1 Eupentacta quinquesemita
CCACTGCGCATAGGCCTGTGGCGGGAAGGTTATTGATTATCTGCAGGGCAAGTTGGTGAGTTTTGTCAAAGGTGTTGACAACCCCGTACTGTACCATGTTAGGTGGATTTTTGTGAGAACCCCCTCAATCAGGCACCAGAGCCAGACAATTAATCTGATGATGGAGTTGATGTGGGAATACATAGACATCTGAGGTCATTACATGTGACACTAGTTAGTTCTCATTTCTCCAGAATGCTAATCCCAAAGTCAGTGTAGTAAACTCTACACAATATGGTGATGTCATCTGGTATTTAACGTGTTTATACATCACAATGGCTCAACCACTTGAGAGTTAACATCCTCCTTGCCCCAACTTTTGAGTGGGCTGTCCACTTTTGGAAGAAGAAACATTTCTGACATAGTGTCGGGGAGTGTGTTCTTGGGGGCATGATCACAGTATCAGGGGATTCTCCTGAGTGTGCCATGATGCATAGGGCTGCCCATGGTCATCGTCATTGAGGAATCTCCTATTCACACATCATATCAATGTCCTGACCATATGACCATGCCAGGATGCATAAGGCTGCCCATGGTCATAGTACCTGGGTATTCTCATATTCACACATCCTAATAATGATAATGTTGCAATTTATATGGAGCCTTATGCCAGGGCCTCGAAGCGCTTCACAATATTACCCATGGTCATTGGTATGGCTCATCCCCACCACAAACGTGGGTGTGCAGCAGATCGAGATCAGCGCGAAGGACAAGCAACACCTCACAGGTTCCCAATTATGGAGAGAGACGAGCGAGATAAAGTGCCCGGTCTACATACACACCACGGCGGGACACGCACCTCTAATCTTTGGATCACAAGTCCACCACGTCCTAATCAATGTCCTGTCCATATGACCATCACATGATGTATAGGGCTGCCCATGGTCATAGTACCAGGGATTATCATATTCACACTTCATATCACAAATATCAATGTCCTGTCCATATGACCATGACATGATGTATAGGGCTGCCCATGGTCATAGTACCAGGGATTCTCATATTCACACATCATATCAATGTCCTGTCCATATGACCATGACATGATGTATAGGGCTGCCCATGGACATAGTACCAGGGATTCTCATATTCATAATGTCATATATGGACATGGAATGACGCATAGGGACCCCCTACTGGAACAATGAAAACAAGATTGAAACTTCATTTAACCTAAATTTATTATGACAATGTCTGTTTATGAAGAAAATAACAATACTTTATGCAAAAATACTAAAGTCATGTGGTGCAAAAGATGAAGTACAAAATGTTTCATAGGTTGGAGCCACCAAATTCGATGACCATTTTTTGTTTGGGTTTTCAATTATAACTCCTCCTATATACGAAAGACCACATGAATGCATATATTGAGAGAAGAGTGCATAACCAGTCCTTATAAGCCACCGAATGGTTGTTACTCTAGTAGTAGAGGTCATTAAAGCATGCAGTAATCTTCAGAGTCATTTACTCTCACCAATTGTTATAAAACATTACAAGATACCTAAAACAGTTGCCTCATCTCTGTGGTTATTGAAAACAAGACTTCAGGCCTTACACTTTGATATTATAGGGATGGGAGGGTGGCCTGACTTTATTGGAGGAAAAACAAAAACGCAACGATGCATAGTGATTCCATGCCATCTTAGGAAAAGTTTGTCAATGCAAAAAAGATTTTCAACACTACAATTATTTACAATAACCCCAGAAACAATAGAGACCATGCACTCCATATATGACAAACCTATATACCATGTATGAAGTCTCTGCACCTTTTCTTTCACTAGTTATCGTGTTCACAAGGTTTTTAGACTTTGACCTCTGTTGACCCCAGCCGACCTTGGACCGAACCCCAGAACAATAGGGATCATGTACTCCATATGGCCACCCTACATACCAAGTATTGAATTCTCTGCACCTCTTTGTTCACTAGTTATTGTGTTTACATGGTTTCTGGACTTCAACTTCTGTTGACCCCGAGGTAACCTTCGACCAGACCCCAAAGCAATGGGGATCATGTACTCTATATTTCCAACCTACATACCAAGTATGGAGTCTCTGCACCAGTAGTTTTCATGCTTACAAGGTGTCTAGATTTTGTGACCACTTTTGACCCCAGATGACCTTGGACCGAACCCCCAAACCATGGGGATCATGTACTCCATATGGCCAACCTACATACCAAGTACGGAGTCTTTGCAGTTTGCACGTTTCCGTTCACTAGTTATCATTTTTGCAAGGTTTTCAGACTCTGATCTCTGTTGACACCAGATGACCTTGGACTGAACCCCAAAACAATTGGGATCATGTACTCCATATAGCCAACTCACATCACATGTCAAGTATGAAGTCTCTGCACCGGCTCATTCACTAGTTATCGAGTTTACAAGGGGTGTAACATACACACATACACATACAAATACACATGCCCACACCATCGCATAAATTCCTTTGGCCTCTTGCAAGGAATGAAAAATGTCATAAAAACGTTGATACTGTAATTTCACAAATTCATTAGCTACAATCCTAGAAAGGACAGAACTCAGGTCCCCCATTTATTGTTGGCAATTGGTGGTGCGATTTGAATGCAAATTTAAAGGAGGAGTGCACAAAAATCGCAGTATGTTCCTGCTATGGGACTGTCTCAAGCCATTAAGTATTCAAACATTAAATGTACCACTCATGCAACACCATCAGATCACACAGTTGTTACAATGCCCTGCCCATAACAGGGTCAGTGTTCTACAATTGTTTTAACAAGATGTTGAATGGCTGGTTAAATGAATTGACTGTTATCTGACTGTTTCTATGCCAAAGTAATGCACAGTTTGCCAACTGTATAATATGACTGTTATATGTTTGGAAATTTGGGGTTCTAGACCTCCAAACCGAAGGTTGTTAGTTTGAACCCTGCAAATGACAATCTGCATGTTTGGTGTGACTTTGGGCAAGGCACTGTATCCCCAAGGCACACTGGCCCAATCAAAGAGTCAGGGAAACACGTGCAATTTGTAATCTACACCAAAAACAACATGGTCATTGTACTCCCCATAAGAGAGCCACACAGGAAATTTCAGCTTGATCAGGCTCAGCATCCTGGACTTATCGTGTTTACAAGGATTTCGGACCTTGAACTCCAGTGACCTCAAATTACCTTGAACTTGACCCCAAAACAATGGGGTTCATGTAGGCAGCATGGGGAGCATACCTACCATGTATGAGCTTCATCCATCCAGTATCTTGTTTACTAGCAAAACGTCTCACACAAACAGACACACACACACATGACATGAATATATAGATTCCTCAAATCATGACAAGGATATTCATATGAATTATGCAAATTAGACTGAATAATTTTTCTGCTGAGAACAAAATCAGTTTGATCCACTACCACCCCCTCTCCTTTATGCCAAACTACAACATCATAGCTCCTACAACAAACAGTGTTGTTGCAATCAGGCTAACAAAGTGAACTAAAACAAGAATTCGCTAATTATTCAAATTAATTGATGAATCAGTTCACATACTCTTGACTCTGATATATCTTCAATTAACAAGAAAGTGGAAAACACAATTACATAATTTTGGCTGAAGAGCACATAAACCTACAAATGCTCTTGGGGACATTGCTATAGTGAATATATTATATACTGTTAATTTCATAAAGACACCATCCTAAATGTTTTTGATGAATACGCCATGCCTATCAAATCTCTTTAGGTCCCTATACCCGAGCTGACAGGCATAGCCAGGGGAAGAAAGATTAGCAGCCCTCTGCAGTTAAATAGCTTCTACGGCATGGACAAGTGATTCATGACCTTCTGTGTCAGAGAAGCTGGGTTGACCCTGTAGGCCTGGAAAAGTGGAGGAATGACATTTCCTGGAACCCCTGTGGTCTCTTCCCCCCCCCCCACCACAAAGCAATCCAAACCCATGTCCATTTACTCATTTTACTGGAGGGATAAGATAATAGCAACAATGGAACAACAGACAGGGTCAGTCATTCATGATCAAAATAGGAGAGTGATTGGACTCTGACAAGATTATCCAAGCATAGCCACTGATGTACTGTCATTGGAAATAGACTAACTTCCTTATCAGAATAGTAACAATGGCCCTCAATCTGCATTGAATTATCCTTGAACAAACACAAACATCTAACCGAATGTTACTCAAAGGGTTATCAACAAATAGTGACAATGAAGATGATAGACAAATTAACCTCAGAAAAAACTTTGCACATATGAGAACTAGGTATTAAGTGAATGGAGCATGAAGAGGGGTGAGCTATTGACATGTGACCATCTGCACCTGTACATTAATCACTTGCAGTGTATATGTACAATAAGCCAGGTCAACACTTTAGATGGGCCTCCCACTGCTTGCAAGTGACCGGTGGAAAATAATAATTTGCATGATAATAAATAGCACACTATCTGACTTTCTACATCCGAGGTAAAGCAAAGTCATGACTGTTTGAGGCATGGGAGATATTAGGGTAAATTAACATTCACCAGCAAACCACTTTCTAGTATTCTCAAATGATAGCCCAAGATATTGACATTGGAAGTGCCACAGGAATGTTAGACAAACAACTATATAGGATCAATGAAGTGTAACAAAATGTAATCAAAGTTTCAATTTCAGTAAACCCAATATATGAAGTGTTTCAAACAGTTGGCAGCCCTATCATACATACTACAATACTGCTTTGACAGTTTTAAAACGATCACATGAATGCTGCAGAATTAGGGCAATTTTCAGATTTGTCTCAACATTAACAACAGTGCCAGCAATCATTGATTGGCACGAATATACAAACAAGATTTGTATCCACTCAAAATAGCAAAGCTCTTGCTACAAAGTGCTGGTGAATTTATATCGTGACACATACTATACAAAAAGAACAAGAACAAAAGAAGGGCCAGCACACAGGGTCAATTGTACAAAAGGTATGAACCTATCGCCAACCACCTAAATATGTAAAACTCTTTGTTCCTCAAACCCTCAAAAAATTAAATAGAAACACACAGCAACAAAATTGCACCATAGATTTCGAGAGCAGTGCACCTTTCATTTGATTGTATATGCCATTCAATCCTCCTCTTAAATGAATAGGCATGGGTACCCAGGGAGAAGAATTTCAACTTTCATAAAATTCTGATCAGAATAAGGAGTCCTGTTCAATGAAGCCTAAGCCCTTTTTTCTGATCAATGAAGTTCAGATCCAGGACTAAAAACTATGTTCATGTTCATATGGGAGAAGGAAAAGTCTCAAATTTGTTTTATGGTACAAAATACACTTATACATCATAGAAAAAGAGTGAACAACAAACCGACAGTGATAATGGGCATCCAGCACCCGTTCTTGACAAATAATAAAAAGAGTTTATGTACAAATTATGGTAAGAAAAGTAAACTGAGTAAAGAAGTTTTGCTACCACAATGAATGGAATCATTTTTACAAAATACTAATGTAGAAGGTGAAATCATTGTTAACAACCCTCACATGAACAATTGCTCCACCCACTTTGAATAACTCTGCAAATTGGAGGGCTGCAGAATATTAATGATGCTCAAACCTAGAGCCAATATTTCATATACCTAATGCATAAATTTGGGCAATGCTTTGTGTGTGAGTTATCGCACTAATGCATGCTTTATTTGGAGGGGGTGAGGGGAGGGCGGGAAGGGACGGGAAGGGACGGGCAGTAAAAATAGTTTGGCAGGATCAATAGGGTTAGGAGCCTCATGTTAGCTGATTGCAGTTAGTCGAAGGGCCAGCAGGTCACCCCCCTTCTGGTAGGCAGGAGTTAAGATCCTGGTTTAGGATGGTACCTTTTGCCCCCAATCTGGGCACCCAGTATGATGGACTGAGGCAATGCAAGAACAGCTAATTACCATGTTGTCATCTGTGATTATATAACATCATAGAGATCATGTGACAACTACATCATGTTTATTATTGGTCGGTTATTTATCACATATAAACTCAACTGGTACCTACCAACTCACCAAACAAAAGTTTGCCAGTTTCTCCTGAAAGTATAACTATTATGTGAATGTCAAAGATCAGTCACTGACAGATTGTGTGGCACATAACTAATGTCTCATATTTTAACAATGTTATAAAGAATATCACTAAGTATGATGCTCCCAGCAGGTTATAGGAAGCATTATTATTATTATTATTATTATTGTTGGAGCAACCAGAGAGAATACCAAATGGTATTGAGTAGACTGATCATCATTACAGAACAATTACTAGTGCAGCAACACCTTTGTATTTATTGAGTATTTCATACATGCATATCATATTGTTTATTTACCTGTCTGTACAGCATGTAGCCTATTGTAATATGCTGTGTACACAGCACATCACAATTTTTTAAATGTTGTACTCTTTTCGGTACTTGATTATTATTATTATCAGATTACCCTAACATTCAAAGGAGCTGTTTGTCCCAGAAAGATGAGTGATATTATCTCTCCATGGAACATAACTAATTTTGTAGAAATATTTTTCAATACGAAACTACAAAATCACGAATGATCTTGTATTGCGCCATAATCAATGACACGATAAGGCCACATAGGGAATGTTTCATTACATTAAACCAGCAATGTGATATGTTCGGGCAGAGCTGAATAACACTATTACTTAGTGAGTGAAACCCAAGCATCTAACACATATACAAATCACTTTGAGGGTATGGGAATATATAAACCTCTCTCTTGAAGAGATAGCTAAGGACATTCTCAGTTTCATTTGTGCATTTCAGGTGCTACTATGAGAGAAATCACCTCCATACCTTCAGGTATATATACACATATATACATATCCTTCCAAAGATGCAAGTCTTCGGGGTTATTGCTACTTTCACATGCTAATTTCATTATGTTTTTATCCACATTCTATACTGGATTTCATTAAATGAATATTTTTACATTGAAACAGTGTAAATAACTTCAATTCAGGCGCTCAGTTTCATCTCATTTTGAAATCTCAAAATCGCTCACTACTCCAATCACGGACTATTGTCTTAGCTAAGGAATCATTTTTTAAGAACAGGGATTTGAAGAAGAAGTATTCAGAGCGATTATTGTGAGACCAGGCAGCCCTTCATCCTGCTGACCCTAGTGTCATACAACACCTTCAACATTCTACCTACACTCAAATTTCCAAGATTCATTTTCAAATCTGGCAGCATCCAAGAGTTCATACCCAATCCTAACGAGAGGCATATTTCGAATTGACAATTTCCTTCTCATCGATACTGTATATTTGTTTTCCTAGGGTAATCTTATATTTTGCAGGTAAAATGTTGAAAATGATTCACTTGTTGAATTATTATTCACATCATTATTAACAACCACCTCACACAAACCTGAAGCCTATAACCTGATTGCTCTGTCTGAAGATACTTTGCATATAATGTGGGTATCAATCTATATGTGTGTTCTCACATGTCATGTTTCGTGAGAGAATTCAGAATCGGCTCTCCATGTTGTCCTAACGAGATTTGCCACCAAAGCTTGAATAATTGGTCATGATAGAATTTTACCAGTGTACATTAGAGTAGTTTAGATGAGCAACAAATATATCAAAAAATATTACCCAAAGCGGTATCATCTGAGATTGAATACTCCATGTTGGGCAGTGCATATAGTCTGCCAGTAAACAGTGTTTTCTCATACATCATGTTGTGGGATGATGTACAGTATGTGACGTGTTAACATTGGTCATGTGCACTTCCATTGTGTGGAGCGATACAACATAGCACTCAGACATTTTGCAAATGCTTTACCAGTCGTGCATTTCTCGTTCTGCTGTTCATGTCACCAGATTCATTGGAAGTGATAACAATAATAAGCCTTTTGTCAAATAGTTGTCCTCCTCTCTCCTCTCTGGTGCTGTTCTGTACTTGACCACTGCAATGCAGGAGTGGAGTAGTCAGACCAGTAACCTAAATATTCCAGCTCTATTTCAGAACAGACAATTGGAATTACAAAACCAGAGTGCCAATGGCACAGTAGCTCACCTGGTTTATGTAAATTTGTTCCACTATTGTAATCTGATGAGAAGTTACTGATTGAGGTAAGATTGATGTCATAATGGCATTTTGGACTAAAAAATTCTGAACATCTCAAAGGTACTGATATTGGAGCATCACTATGACCATGATTTCAAAAGAAGGGTCAGAAATTCACAACAAAAGTGCCAATGGCACAGAAGCTCACCTGGTACGTGTAAATTTGTTTCACTGTTGCAATCTGATGAGGAGTGACTGATTGTGCTAACATAATGGCATTTGGGACATTTGGATCCTGAACATCCCGAAGGTATGGTTATAAGAGCATCATTATGACCATGATTTCAAATGAAGGGCTCTAGGTCCCACACTGGGCCTCGAGCCAGGAATTTGCAAACACCCCATCTCCCGAATGGCCCACAACCTGAGGACCATTTGAAGCTTGTGATAGGAGATGGCATCCAAGCACCATTGTGTGTAGAGTGGGACCTTGGGCCAAGAATTCCTAGAACACCCCAAAGGTTCGGCTGTTGGACCATCATTATAACCCAACATCAGCAATGTGCACTAAAATTTGTGGAAGGAGAAGTATTTTGCGTGATTCCACATAATTAGCCCCAGGGCCCACACCGGGCCTCGAGCCTCAAATTCCTGAATATCCCTATTGTATGGTTGTTAAGACCATCATTATGACCAAAAATCAGCACTGTGTAACAACATTTTGTAGGAGATACAAGATTTTCATATGATGGGCCCTAGGGCCCAAACCGGGCCCTCAGCCTAAAATTCCTGAACACCCCCAATGGCTCTCCATTTAAAGATCATTACATGTAACTTCAGAGGAAATCAATTGAAACGTGTGGGAGGAGATTCATTTCAAGTACCACTGTGTGAAATTCCATGAAATGGGCCTTTGGGACATTGGACCAAAAATGTGTGAACACCCCGAAGGTACGGATGTTAGACTATTATCATGACCGAACATCGGTAATGTGCACTAACATTTGTGGGAGGAGAAGCATTTCGCGTGATTCCACATAATGGGCCCCATAGCCCACACCGGGCCCTGGGCCCAAAATTCCTGGACACCCCTGATGGCCAATAACTTGGTCATCATCGTCACCAAGTTTCATAGTTATCCATCGAAGGTTTTAGGAGGAGTAGCAATTTAAAGTCAATTGTGGACAGATCAATAGATATATAGATACAGCTGCATGATCACAATAGCTCACCTAGCCATATGGCTAGGGTGAGCTAATAATGGCAATGATAATAATAATAACTAGACAACCGCCGGCGGGTAAACCGCCAACATGTATTATCCCCACATTTGAACAATCAGTGAGAGACCGATTAGGCAAATTTAACATTTGGCGACCTTAAAATGACCTTCATGTTTCATGGAACTAAGTGAAAGCCATAACCACCGAGTTTCGTTCAAATGCAACAAAGTTAGGAAAACTGCATAAATTCCGCGAATTGGACCTCCGATGACCTTGAAATGACCTTCATGTTGTTCGGGACCAACTATAGTAAACATCCACCAAGTTTCCTCGAAATCCAAGACAGTTAGGAAAACTGCATAAATTACGCAAATTTGACCTCTGATGACCTCAAAATCACCACCATGTTTCTCGGGACCAAATGAAGTCCACATCCACCAAGTTTCGTGTGAATCCAACGAGTTGCAAAAATTCTGCAAATTTGACCTCTGGTGACCTTGAAATTACTGTCATGTTTTTCAGGACCAAATGTAGTCCACATCCATCAAGTTTTGTGTAAATCAGGCAAACTTGATATTTTCACATAGAACCGTCAAAATAGAGGGCAGCAGTCATGCAGCAACGCCTAATTTCGAACCCATCTGAGATATTTATGGGTCGAACATGTGTACCAAATTTGGAATTAATCGGACGAATTAGCGTTAGAGAGTTATTGCGCTAACGATATGGCGGATATGGCGAAGGTAAACCCATAATATCCCTGAAGTGGGGATATAATCATTATATCCCCGGAACGTGTTAAGCGTCTTGGGATATTATGGTTTTGGGGGTGTAGCCGCCGCCGTCTCCGCTGTCTCCAGAAACATTAGGCGTTAGTGCAATAACTCTCTAATGCTTCATCCGATTGATCCGAAACGTGGTACACCTGTCCACCCTAGTAGAATCTCGGATGGGTTCAAAAGTGGGCGTTGCAGCATGGCTGCTGCCCTCTATCTTGCACGTTTTATGCGAAAAAATATCAAGTTTGTCCAATTTACACGAAACTTGGTGGGTGGGTACTACATTTGGTCCCGAAAAACAGGACGACAATTTCAAGGTCATCAAAGGTCAAATGTGCGTAATTTATGTGATTTTCCTAACT
>JAUOBX010440096.1:0-10436 GCA_032360705.1 Eupentacta quinquesemita
ATACCTAGGTTAATCTGAAGATGACGAAACCAATATTGTTAGTTTCCTATTTCATAATTTCAGTACCCGTGTGATACCTTGTAGTTACCTCCGAATATATGTTGATACTGATTATATACTCACATTACAGAAGAGTGCATTGTTTGAAAATTAATAACATCATCTCACAGCTGTGAAGTACAGCAGAGGATCTTCTTGTCACTGATATCCTGCTGACGAGCTCGAATACCCTCCTAATGCCCCTCATCTCACACGTCATCCGCTGGTGACATTCGACTGTTTTCTATTCTTGTTTCGTTTTTGAAATCACAATAAGCAGGCAACGTCAAGTGAGACGCTACTTCGGACGCATAATGAAACAGAATCGTAGTTAGCCCCTAATGCAGTAATTGTAGAAGACTGTAATGTTTGTTCGCCAGGTACAACAAATCGCAGTGTTTTGTAATTTATACCGGATTGGAGCGAAGAGGTATATGGTAATTTGGAAGTTAGTGGAGATTCCTCTGCCAGTTTGCCTGGGGCTGGTAATGGATAGCAGTGAGTTAATCAGAATGCTATCCGCTATACGTGCTGCGTCACACTTCACTGAGCATTGCAGTGAAACGATGTCCCTTGGGTAGGAAGGCAATTCCCTCTTTCCTTTTGAATATATACGAATCAGACGGGACAAGGTTTGACATTTTCAGTTCGCGAGTTTGGTGGGAGCAATAGCATCAACACAAGTTCCTCCGAAAGATGTATACTCGTTTCCATAGACTAATTTGCCAGCATTTGCATCTGGGCTTGATACCTTGCTCGACAAGTAGATGATACTAGCAAGTTTGTCCAAAAATATAGCCGCATCCGTCCGTCTGATTAAATAAGTAATTTTAGGGAAGCCATTTCTCAGCACAGCAGCACGAAACACGTGTAAGCTGCTTCCCAACATCATAAGCTATCAATGCCTATCATCGATTTCCTATCTCATTCAGGTGGTATTGTGACAATGGTAATATGTAATTACTTCTCAATACGTTTTGGTGCCGTATACTCATATTACACGAGGGGAAAATTGTTTAGATTAAATATTATTAACCACTAGCTAACGGCTGTCAAGATTAGCGGAGGCTATGGTCTATGTCACTGATACTGAGCATACAAGCTCGATTATTCCCTCTAATTACCCTCATCCCAAATGACTCCTCAAGAATGATCTGATTGTCGTTCCTTTGCGTTTGTTATCACATTCGGGGGGGCAATGTAACCTAGAATGTCACTTCGTACTCTCAAATAAAACGGGATCACTGATAGCCCGAGTGCAGTTTTCTTGTTATTGTAGAAGTGGGTGGCGCCCGTTCACCAGGTAAAACATATCGCCAAACATCGTAATTTACCCGGGAGGTGCGGCAAACGATATCAGTAATTTCAGAGTGAGTGTAGAATACCATATGCCAGTAATCGAAGGCTGGTAATTGATAGCATTGAGTCATTAGGACTGGCAACTGCTGTACGCGCTGCGTCACACTCATTGTGGTAAAACGATGTCTCCCGGGTAGGAAGGCAGACGAGCTCTACAATCATATCGAATACAGGATCTTTCTCGTTAGCCGCAAATAGGAATATTATTAGGAAAGATACACACATCACGATCGTCTCAGAATGGAGTATCTTTGTATTGATGTTCATCTTGTTTATAACTAAGATTTGGTAGGAAAGTTTACCATCACAATTAGTATTGCTGTTCCTGCCTGTTATTTTTATTCTTACGAATGATCACGCACTTTTGCTGCTAAGAATGTTATAATAGCATTTTCAGGTATAATTTATAATAGAGTCCAGTTTGTCAATCATATATATGTATATGTATATATATAACAAAAGACCATATGGTCTCGTGCGATCCTCTCGAGCTCCACTCGATTCAGTACTACTTAGCGGTTAACATAGCAACTTGTTACAGCTCTATTATATTACCCACCAAAACATCAACCCTAGCGATTCATTATTCAAGTTGCCATTCATTCGTCACAATCCAAATTTTCCAACGATATGTTGAACTTGTTGAGCTAGAAATAACGAAATATTTGATACAATAGTGTCGACCTAATCCAGCGTGAAGTGATAAAAGACGGAATACTGCTTATTAAGCGCTTCCCAGAACTGTCGAAGCACTGTACAGTGAAGAAACTCTTATGAACAAAGAACGCACTGCAAAAAGGCCAGAACATTTAGAAACGAATTAGAAGGACACAATGAAAAAAAACGGGCAAGAACCCCAAAATACAATAAAATACCAGCGATAATACTATTCTAACATGTGAAATAGAGTACAATAATAACTTCTTTGTGACAGGAAAAAAGTAGTATAAGATCACAACACATCAGGATATAGAAAACAATGTCAGCTAAAAGCAGTTGGAAAGATGAGTCTTCATAACTTCCGTGAAACAGTTGAAATGTGATAGACATGCAAACAATTACAGGGACAGATAGGATGAGACTGAAAGATAGAGGAAGCCTTTGGTGAAGAGATGTAATATTCCGTGGAACCCGCGATGGGACAATTCACTTGCATGGTAGTTTGTTAATGTTTCAGTAACTCAGAGGTTTCACTGTATACTCGTTTGATCCGGAGAAACTGGCTTTACGGAATCGCATTCTTGCATGGGAATGGGTGACTAGAGTCATAACGCAAATAGGTATGAACATCGGTATCATCGGAATAAACCGATGTTGACACCATTCTGACATGTGAAATAGGGTACATTAATAACTTCTATGAGACAATAGAACAGTAGAATAGGATCACAACACATCAGGAGATAAAATACAATGACAGTTAAAAGCAGTTGGAAAGAGGAGTCTTCAAAACCTTCTTGAAAATGTTGAAATTTGATGGACATGCAAACAATTAAAGAGACAAATAGCATGACACTGAAGGATAGAGGATGCCGTTAGTGAAAAAAATGTAATGTTTCGTGGAACCCGCGATGGGACAATTTACTTGCATGGTAGTTTGTTACTGTTTCAGTATCTCAAAGCTTTCACTGCATACTCGTTTGATCCGGAGAAACCAGCTATACGGAGTCGCATTCTTGCAGTGGGATGTGTGACTAGAGTCATAACGCAAATAGGTATGAACATCGGTATCATCGGAGTAAATCGATGTAGACACGCCATTACTATGAAATGATATGTTTAGGTTTGATAAAGTCACACGACTCTCAGATATTTGCCGAATATAACTATAAATAAAGATTAATTCGTCCAGGTGCACGAACATACCGTTTCCTCACCTTGATGTTTCGAGTTGTAACCAATATATGGGCACTAGTTCGCTTATTTGCATTACTCCAATCATGTTTTACGTGCTGTTATCCTTTCATAGATTTCGTAATTGAAGCGATTCAAATATATCAAAGGCAGCGGCGATCCTGACTAATAGGCGGAAAAATGAATCACGCAACATATTTAGGAAGCATTGGCAGAATAATAGCTCCCACATGCTTTTCACAGGAACATGTATACCGATGAGCTCTATCATGAACCGAAATCGGAATTACGCACAATAAGTGTTTCGCGTATTAATATACACGACAACAGTGAACTCGTTAACTTGTTCGTTGCAATGTTTCCACAGTTGACTGTAACTACGTAGCATATCAATGCCCATTGTCTTTCCCGAATACGCACTCAGCACATGGAATGTGTCATGTATTTCACGAGGATCAATAGTATATGCTATATTTGGGACCTTCGTTCGCCCACTTAACTAATTCAATCGAGTGGTTAACGTATACGGTATATATTTGTTCTAATTTCAGGTCTGACTAATTCAACCAATTTGGGCTGGCAGTAGTTAATTTATGAACAGCAAATCGCTATGAAATTATACACCTGGCTGTCCCGTGTCGTTGATGAACCCTCAATGAGAGATGTTGTCTCGTTGACTCTTCGCTTCGTAGTTTTGGGCGGGGACCTAATATGTTTCGTTAGCAAATAGGGAAAATGTTCGTCTTTCAGGGTGCGTCGTTTGTTTTCGCGGCGGCATTAGACATGATGTATGTTTAAAGATATGGATCCTCGTTCGGTATCGTAAACTGAAAAGGGGAATAAAAGATGGTGTATTATGTTTTTGCCTAAACAACACATTATGAAGGATATGCAACCAGACAAGACGAAAATATGCTGTCACGCGGCACCCAAAGTATATAGACAGCAGTTTTATTCTCGGCTTTGTATTTTTAGCGTTATAATATATTGATGAGACTGACTGAGATATAGACAAGATAATAACATCTTACTGCTGGTTTCCCAAATATTTTTGTAATTATTAAAGTGTTGTGTGCTTGCCTGACCCCCTAGTAGTCGCATACATATAAAACACGTGGTGTCTGATTACACGCCACGACGCGGTCCGATGATTCTCGACTGTGCCGTAATTAGCAAGTTATCAGCTTCAATAAGGACAATCCCATTTCGCTGCTAATAAGGGAATTTTCTTTCAACTGCATCCCTCATCAATCACGCAAGGCCATAAACAAATTGATGAGCAAACTAGTGCGTTTTCCGGTGAGCTGTCGCTCGTCTTTCATTAGGACATGATCTTGTTTCATCATCATTACAGAGTTCCGAGCCATGAAGACCGGATAAATCACTCTGTTGATTCGGGCATCAGTTTGATGATTTTCCACGTCACAAATCCACAGTTTTTTCTTCATCATCAGTTGACCTTCCATTGTGAAAATATGTTGGATATTTTGGCTAAACCTGATCCGATTGGTCTTTTCAAAAAATTGTTTTCCATTTGAGCAGGAATCAATCAGAGAATAACGAGGTGCAATATGTAAAATGACTTCGTCCACAATGTTACAGGACCATAGCTGCAGGGGGGTAACACACTGTCGTAAAATCGGTCGTAAAATTCCTCACACAAGGTCAGAAAAGTGTGTCTCGCCTCCTTGCAAGACATTCTGTCATGATCCAATGTCTATTCCTTCGAAGCAGGATTCAGGTAATCATATAGGTTATTTTATTGAAGAGGTGGTTCTCTATTCTGCAACGTTCGTGTTACAGGTATACGGTAGACACGTATTACTTTCTAGATTCAAATACACAGTTTGACTTCTATAACTGGTGGTATGAATAGGGAGAGTCGTTTGCCGAAAGTTCTCAAAATGTTGTGTTGTTAGAAAAGGCTAACGTTGACACAACGTTGCGAAGCCTATCACTGGTTGGTGTTCCTCGCACCAGTGTTAACAAAGCGTAGTACTACCAATTGTTCGCTATATACGTCATGACAAGGTCACGGACGTTCTTGCCAACTGATTTGCCAGCATCGGCACACCGCTTCACTTGTAATCAGAACACCGATACGTCTTCGTGAGATACCAAAATACAATGGAAGGAATCCACTCTTACTTTTTGGTGTCACTACTTTGCATATCAAAGTTCAGAGTCTCACGCAGCATATTGTCAGGAACAAGATGAACTGCGGGTGAGGTAAATATTCCTATCCTGATTCCAACTATTCCAAGAGAATGGAAACACATGGTCAGTATGCACGTATTTTCATATGACATTTCTTCAACAGTTCAATACGTCAGTACGTGTAGTAACTTGAATACAATACAGGACACACCCCCAGGCAGGCATCCCGTGATAGGTTATATTAGTTCACGGAGTGAGCAGTGGTGAGTGGCGTATTGCAAAACCTTATGAAAAACGCCACCACACAACCTTGTTACGGTACCTGTTTCAACGTTTTAGATAGAGATAAACAACTTTATAACGATTTACCTGCACCAGGACTCAAGAAAATTGGCTAGCTTCGTTCAACTATTTAACGTAGGACAACCGTGAAGGTGAAGGTCAGACATTGTGAAGCTGTGTGGTTTCTGGATGTGATTCCTATGCATATCATTATGGTGGAACGTCTCCTTCAAGGAAGCTCTTATTATTTTTTTCCGCTCGGAAAGAAAAGAAATCAATCTCCCTCTGGTCCCATGAGACTATTGTTGGTATTATTCTACTCCCATAGATAGGAATAACTGGAATATAGCTATATATATATCTAGTACCATAATAACCATTCGATGAGAAGACCGTGTTGATCACGCACATAGAAAACCTAAACTCTACCCCTTAGTACGGCTAACCTTATCTTATTTTTTGCCACCTTTTCTCGACTATTTCATCCTGAATGAAAGAAGCTAGCCCCCTTTTCCACCCCCGGAAAATATATATTGTATTTTCTCTCGCCTGATGACATTAAAACGTTGGATGTGTAGAAATGTTGACAGTTCCGTGAGTCGGATCTTCTATTGAATGACAAATCCATCCATGATGACACCATTCGGAGGGACAAAAGAGGTCAGCGAAACTAAACTGTTCGAAGTGTTTGGGAAGGAATGACCAATGAAAAACTACGTTACATGGTGGATAGACAATTAATGGAAGGTATAATAGTGCCATTTATTGGAACAACAGGTCAATGATAATTCATGGGCTAAACGCTAACAGGAAATGAGTTTCACGAATCACCAGCTCTACAACCACTCTGTGGAGTGTTCGTGGTGTAGTGGTTAGGTGGTCCATTCGCCTCGCATGCTGAAGGTTGTGGGCTCGAGTCACAGATCGGACGTTTATATGAAGCGCTCCTCCTGTCAACCCATCGGGAAAATCGCGACCCGTGAGGAACCTGAGTACAACCGGCGCTTATATACGCTGCTGCCACATACTCTTTTGTGATTATTGGAGTGCGTACCTGGTTTCAATGAGTGGGGATAATGTTGTAAAGCGTCTTGAACAGTTGTGTCTGGCCATGTGCGCTATACACGACTCAGCATTACAACATGGATTATCATGTCATCAACTTAAAACGGGGGTTGTATTTGATATATTGTTATTTGTTCGTCGAAATCGAACTTGTTCACCGATATGTTCAACCGGCACTTCCTGAGTATTATTTGGCGATACATGAAAACGGAACTGATACTCCGAATGGGTGATATGAATCAATCGTCCAGCATGGCAGCATGGGCAAGCGGACAAATCGAGTTCGTGTGAGAAACACACAGCGGCTTATGGAAGTGAAGAATGAAGGAAGGAGTGGGTGTCTAATGTTCGAATTATTGGTTTCGCGTGTTTCATGGGGATGGCGTATTCCCGGGATATCACCTCTGTCTTGTGTATGTCTCTGTGATGTTTACTGTCCGGCGTCTGTAATGTTTTCTTCTGTGCTGTTAAAACTGGTACTCCAGCTCAGCGCAGAGATGGTTGCATAGGCATACACCGATTTACTGCAGACCTTCCTGCTCTCATCTTCAACAATAATGTGGGACTCAGCAAGATATGTTGTAATCGTAGCTGTTATTTCTGTTCCCCGTTCATGTAACTCACTTCTGGTTGTGTCTCCTAACTCCATCGATCTTTCCTTTATCTTGTCTTATTGTTCTCACTGCACGTCCAGGATCCGTTAACTAATTTGAATGGTTTCTCGTTATAAAGTTGAATTTGGTTTATGTGTGCGTTATGAGAATCGGATCGATGATTGCGGGACTTTGTTGTCGTCTGGAGATGCCGTGCCTACGGCGCAGGCTAGATTTGTTTTGCATACGTCTATATAGCTACCCTTCAACTGGATTGACTGGGTCCAGAATATGAAATAGTTTGAGAGAGGTCCGCAGCACATTACACGAATTAGAACGCTTATTCGTTACTATTCGTTGAGCAGAGCTAACATGATTTGAAATAAGAATGCTTTGGCGCGGTTGGCTATTTTGGCGGTTGGAGTTATTCCTGATGGAGAGATAACTCTTGATATTGTGAGGTGATAATCTTGTAATATTTATGCGTGAAATAGCTTCATTGCAAATTTCACTTCAAATATCCAATATCACTAATCATGTTGGGTAGAGTATACATACATCATTGAGAGATACATGAATGATAACGATCATCAATGAATGACGAACATAATAACATATTGGTAATGGGCATAATAGATCCCTAGAGTACTAATAAGGTGTACACATGCATACTAGCCTAATTAATACCAAATAAACTCTCTGTAAGGCGAATTATTGATACCTAATTTCGAATGCGTGTTTGGTTTGCTGGGTTCCCCCTGCCTCAACAAGCCGTTTGACTGTTTTATCCCCCCAACTACTGGAGTTCGAATATTTAACACGTATTACACAATAAATTATATATAATAATGATAATGTGTAAAATTACAAAAACACTTTATTCTGTCACTCGGATTACTGGGACTGTTACAGTTGACATCCGTCATCACGGACTACCGCAGAAAAGGCGCGAACCCGTGACGAGTCTATATATGTGATATATTAGTGAGCTGATGTGTTTCTGGGAAGACATATATAGTGTGCAGCCGACACCAAATGGGTCGCTCGAACTTTAGATGCTAGTGATGCGGATCCGGAGACCTGCTATGAATATTGCGGGAAAGGCATAACCACGTAAAAATGATCATATCAATATAACCATCATCAGGGAGAAGTATAAGAGGTTTCTCCCAGATCGGCTGAGATCAATCTGTAGAGCTCCATACTGTTGATCGGGAGGTTGCCAATTCGAATCCCAGTTAGTTGAAATCCAGTGCGTCTTTGAGCGAGGCGCTTTATCTCCACGACCTCGTCACACCCAGGCGATATTGGGGACCTGTGATGAACTTGGGTACAATCGCTGCTAATATATGAGTGCTGCCACATTCTCTTCCGGGAATGTCCCATCAGTTTCAGGGTTTGCAGCCCTGACAGTATTTAACCCAGAAATGTATAGGCCTGACTAAAGTCTGTGATCTGAAAGGATGAGATACCTTGAGAGGAACCAAACTAGCATTTACTTTAAAATATAGAAGCTGTGATCGCGGTAAAGTTCCAAACGTACCCGGTTCAACTTGTATCTGGCGGACAATGCGGTGCAATTATTAATTGTTGAAACCAATTCAATACCAACGAAATACATGACTGAAGTACGTATTTCAAGCATCCTATCTCTACCCTGTAACCAATGTACACATTTGGAGAAATGAATGCACTTTTTATAATGAAGCGAAACAAACTTTCATTCGATCCTTGGCGAAGGTGATAACGTATTTTATGTGACACGATCGTTTGTTTTTAACTCTACATCACCCCTGTTGTCACGGGTGTCTGTAATCCTTCCCCGAAATGTTAAGCTGTAGCAACATAGATGAGCTCCCCCACTGAGCAATATCTTCAAGCTCGTCAGGTGAACTGTATCAGTGAGCGATATCTTGAAGCCGCAATGCCTCCGTGTATAGTCTCAATCATAAATATCTGAATTTCCATCAGTAGCTTCCGAAGATCCGACATGCCCTTTACAGTCTCTGTTCGGTTGATTGTCCCGTAGGAGTGAATGTCATCAGAGAGAAGCTTCAGTGGAGAGTATCTCTAGAGAGCTATTTTGTGAATGGATAACAGCCAGTCGAGCGTTTACTGATTACTTAACAAGACTTGATATATCAATAACATAATGCGATTGCCTAATTATGCTGATTCGAATGTATTGACTGAATTACTACGGTGGATCCCAGTGGATTGTCATGGTGCCGTTACGGATTCACGCCTTTTCGGCAGCAGTATAGAATGCTGTACATGTACTGCTGCAGCACTCTCAGTGATCCGGATGAATGGAATGAATTGGATTTGCACATCTTCATTTCTTCCACTCATATCATATTTATTTACCTTTATTATTCTGTCAAGGCGGTTGAACATCTCTCACGGGGTCTCACAGTCACGGGACCAGGAAACGACCTGTGTTATGTTTGATTAGGAAATACACAAGTACATATTCTGGTACTGGAGAAATCAAAGATTCTGCACATTGCTTTGAGTCCTGCATGTACACCATACAAAGGGCGCCCCCAACGCAAGTAGACGGAGGTTACGCCCTGTATGATACCCCGAGTATTAGAGCCGTCTAGCTCTATCAATCGAACGTGTCTCCGGGCTCTCGTCACATTTGACTTGGTTTGTTTCGAAACGATCCGTCTGAGATGAGCCTCATTCGGAAGTAACCTGAATAATTGGAGGCTCTACGTAGGATGTAATGCTTTTTGAATAATTATATATGTGGCCAGTTAATGAATTATTATCTGCTTTTTGTCCCCTTTTGAAGAAACAGTACGATCAAATACTGGTCACTAAATTCATTTCAGAGACTATTGTGCAATTTGAAAGCCAGCATAGGCAGTAAAATAAAACGACAGAATGAAGGTGGAAGGGACATCACACCAGAAGGAAGGCGTGATATTTGACTGCTGCTAGAACTGCATGTGACCACAAGCGTGAATGATCGATTGAGCTGGGAGCGAAATTACTTTATTATCGGCAAAATCGGATTGTAACTATTCGATACCGATATTCTCAAATTAAAGTTTGATCATTATACTGATCGCGCAATGA
>JAUOBX010440207.1:0-10435 GCA_032360705.1 Eupentacta quinquesemita
TTTCTCGATACCTCGATTTTTTTCTCGATACCTCGATTTTTTTCTCGATGTATTTTGAAACACTTGGCATTCCGTACATGCATTCAGTTTGTTACAAGGTGTGTAACTTGCCTGGTCAGTCAAACTACAGACTCGGGCCTGTCGATCGATGTTGTTTGTAAACATGTTACTCAACCAAGGCTCAGAAGGGTTTGAAGTTCATGTGAATTTTGTATTGTTCTATGTCTACCCTGAGGCCATTTGATGAAAAATAGGGAACTCGTGAACAATCGCTTCTTGACTAAATTTTACTTTATCAACAGCATAACTAGATCGAAGATGGGGGGAAGCATCGATCCGATGTCGGACTAGTTGGTTACGTTAATGATAATGATCAGAGCAACATTCTAAACAGATTTTGGAACCGTTTCGTGTGGTTTTACTGTCCGTGAAACAATTCGAGTGTTACGGAATCATTGCCATGGATGGAATAAACCGGTATTGTGATGCTAACGATGATAGTGCATGATTCTCATTAGACTGAGATCAGTTGAAATGTCATCCGAGGTCAACAGAGGTCACATTCATATGAACACAAATCCTCCCTACATGCATGGTCTGATATAAGTTTAGGAATATAAACAAGTGCCAGGGTGACTGAATCACGAAATAGGTTTAGATCTTCCCAGTCCGGACGAGTTTGTGTTTCCTGCAGAAGAGGACCACAATTCATTTTTCAGCTTGTACACAATAATTGGAAGGATAGGATAATTCATGTGATTTGAACGATAAAAGCAGAACCGCAATGTTTCGCGGTCAGGTCAAAGGTTATTTTAAGGTCACCGATGCTTGGATTGGATTGAATTGGATCGGATTTTTAGAAAATTCGAACCATCGAGCCTCACATGATGCGTATCCGAGTGCCACTGTTTCTGCTAACAAGAGTTACCAAAAGGCAGTCAAGGAATCACTATATTATCAGATTACGATTCTTCACTTCTGCTAAGAAGATGCCTGTTATGCATATGTTATTTTCCAACTTTCATATTATGTTATCACCCACCATGTATACATAAATAAGAAATGATATATGAATAAATAGATAAACAGTCAATAAATGGATGAAATAGAGAGGAGTGAATGATTGAACGTTAGATGGTTTCTAATCTGATCCCTTACACGGGCTCACAGGTCGTTGAACGTCTTATCGACAATCATTACCTTACACACCTGCGGTGATCCTTAACCTGGTCATCCAGACTTCCTGCTAATATCCATCCTTCGGAAATCTACCTTGACTATTTATTACTTGTATGAGGCAAATATATGTGATTGCGAGAATTCGTTCGAGATCAAATGGTGTCTGTCTCACCTATCTAAGTTCCTGTTTAGATGTATATAATGCTTGAATACCGGCAATAATTGAGCAACACAGGATATGTTTAGTGAATTGTAGTATTTGAATTATGACAACCAAGCTAATGCGTAGAGACGTTTAACACAATGCACAAACTATAAGAAGCGCCGGATTCCAATTATTGCTTTCAGCAAAAAATAAAAATACAAATAGAGGGGGTGCGATCAATATTCAATTTTGGTTAAATACTCGACTCATTTTACAATTCAAAGTATTCACTTTGTTTGGTCAAGTTTATTTCAAGTTTCTTTTGACTATCTGTGACATTTTTTGTTCCGTTTCATTTTCTTGCAGATATTCTCGAGACCTCGGCCATGTATTCTGAAGGTTTTCTCATTGCCTCGCTGCTTTCCCTGGTCGCGGTGGCGCTGTCGCAGGATGATCTGGGACCAATACAAGAGATCAGCACTGGTCGTGTCCTCGGCAAGACCCTCGATGTCGATGGTAAACTGGTCGAAGCCTACCTCGGTATACCCTACGCCAAGTCCCCCGTCGGCGAGCGGAGGTTTCGCGCGCCAGTACCAATGCACCAATGGCGCGGGACCTTCAACGGGACCGTCTTCGGGTATACGTGCTTCCTGCTTCCGGACACTACATTCGGGGACTTTTGGGGATCGGTCATGTGGAACCCGACGGTTGGCATGTACGAGAATTGTCTCAACCTCAACGTTTGGGTGCCGTCCCCGCGTCCGAGAAACGCTGCTGTTATGGTCTGGGTCTACGGTGGTTCCTTCTACAGCGGGGTCTCTTCTCTCGACGTCTACGACGGGAGGTGGCTCGCCGCAGAGGAAAACGTCATCGTCGTTTCTATGAACTACAGGGTCGGAATCTTCGGGTTCCTATCTTTGGGGGACGAGACCGCTCCCGGGAACCAAGGTCTAATGGACCAGGCGCTCGCATTCCAGTGGGTTCAGGACAATATAGTGCGTTTCGGCGGGGACCCAAACAAAGTGACGATATGGGGAGAGAGCGCCGGCGCCGCGAGTGTCTCTCACCACATGCTCTCGCCCGTCAGTCGCGGGCTCTTCAAGAGGGCAATCCTCCAGAGCGGAAGTTCGACAGCACCATGGGCTTCTGTAACCCTCGACAAAGGCATTAGGCGGAGCAAAACCGTGGCTGGAATATTCGGATGCAATGGAACGAATCGGGAAATTATCGCATGTCTAGAGAATATACCCGCAGTTCATCTTGTCAGTGAACAGTTTGCGGTCATGGAGACCTTTCTTGACTTCCCATTCGTCCCCGTTATAGATGGTACGTTTATTCCAGAAACCCCAGCGACAGCTTTTGATCAGCACAATTTCAAACCCGCCGAAATATTATTAGGCAGCAATATCAACGAGGCGATGTTCTTCATGGTGTACGAAGTTCCATATTTCGCTCTCACGAACGTGACGCTATTTGAGCCTCCGCCCCTGCTATCGCGAGACGAATTCCTGGAATCACTGAAGTACACATTTGGGAAGAAGAACAGCTTCGGGATCGACGCAAT
The DNA here is from genome assembly GCA_032360705.1 of Eupentacta quinquesemita. Lineage (NCBI taxonomy): Eukaryota > Metazoa > Echinodermata > Holothuroidea > Dendrochirotida > Sclerodactylidae > Eupentacta > Eupentacta quinquesemita. Next base: position 2,889 of record JAUOBX010440207.1, read on the forward strand.
CGCTTTTCAGTATACGGACTGGTTGGACCCTCACGATCCGGTCATGTTGCGAGACGCGGTGGAACTCGCCGCTGGCGACAATTTCTTTATCTGCCCAACCAACGATATGGCCAAGGCCTACGCCTCCGCAGGAAATAACGTATATTACTACAGGTTTGAAGAACTCGCATCAGCGAGTCCTTGGCCGGAGTGGATGGGCGTCCTACACGGGGACGAGATCATGTACGCCTTCGGGTATCCTTTGAAACCGGGAACCAATTACACTGAGGAGGAAATAGTCCTTAGCAGGAAAATAATGAGGTACTGGGCGAACTTCGCCAAAACAGGGTAAGTGCCCAACCCTGCAATTTGTACTGAATGCTATGTATGTCTAAGTAAGGGAAATTTGGAATGATCGATCTGCTGATGTCGAAACGTGAATTATAGAAGTTTGCTGGGTAATTCTTCGCCAAACACGAGAAAATAAAAATTCTCGTGATGATGAAAATGCGATCAAGACTAGTAATCCTGAAGTCATGAGTTCGAGGCCCGCTCGATACAGTCAATTTGTTGTCCAGTTTTAAGGGGTGCAATGTTGTTTCTGTCATCCCTCAATTATGGACGTTAACTTTTGCACGAAACTGGCTCAGCCAGATCAGCGAATATATTCGAATAATCCCGCAAAGAGGGATCATCAGTACAAAAACACGAACAAACAAACAATGAAATAATACTAGTGTTTTGGAATCGAGTCAAAGGTCGTCTGATATTGATTCAATCCTATCATCTCAGACATCCGAACTCTCCCGACCACGACAACTAGATCTCGTACTTGGTATGTGGATTCTCCAAATCAATGCATGGTCCCAGTTCTTGCAAACACGTTAACCTCACAACCCACTGTCTGAGCGAGCTGAAGTTCCTCGTGTAACATTCGTATGGAAAGTACAAGAGCCCAAAATATGTATGTCTTGACCATGACCCTATTTGAAGGAGAGGAAATATCGCCATGATCGATCCGTTGAAGTCGAAACGTGGAATACGAAAACTAATTATCGATATTGCTGTTTGCTGGGATAACTTTTTTGGAAGTTGACTGGCCAAATTGGAGAATATATTCGAATTGTTTCGCAAGGAGGATCAAACCAGCGAACATAACAACCAATAGAAAAATACTAGATTAAGTGTTTAGGAGACGAATCAAAGATCGTTCGAGGTCAACAGACTTCCGATGTATCGATGGATAGTGAAATTCTTAAACAATTATTAAATCCTATCTTCACAGAAACCCGAACGCTCCAAGCGACGACAACTTGAACGGACCAGAGTGGCCACTCTACACGGATACTGGACAAGAATATCTCACCTTAGATGAGGACATCAATAAAGGTGTTCCGAAGGTGGGAAGGGGTCCGCGGGCCAACGAGTGTGCTTTTTGGAGAGAATACCTCCCAAAACTTGAAACACAGACTGGTAAGTAACCTAGGCCAGTCAATATTCCACATCGTATGAGCTGTCTTTGACGCTTGCCTAATTTCTTCTCACACAGTGTTATTCTAATCCTTAGTGGAAGCTTCAATTAGGTGCTTGCGGGTTCGTACCCACGTTGTATCATGTGACACTCAGCCCTGGTTTAAATGGATACCGTGCCAGCTTGAGAGGTATCATGTCGAGGTGTATGCAGCTGAACGAATTAGAAGCCGTCTTCATGAGTTACCCTCATAAAATTATTACTAACCCAGAACAGTGATATTCATCCAACATAACTTTTTGCAGTTTTGTCTGGATCAGCCCGCGCCTAAAAATGTCAAAGCCGTCTAGCTGGCGAAAACGCAGCGCTATTAAAAGTAAAATTGGCCACAGTTAATACGGTATCAGGGCTGGTTTTCGACCTCTCTGGTCTTTTGCGGTGAACGTCCAGCGAAACGGGTACCATAATCAGGTATGGGATTCAACCCTGAAGAGCAAGGAGATTGTGAGAATGGCTCATGTAATGTCTGTCATTTGAAACCTATTTAGGTTACTTGGTAATATCAGGCTGGTTAGTAGGTTCATCAATCCAATCACTGGACTTCGCCTGGCCACTCTTGGCTTCAGTTGGGCCCTCCCTTGGATCCACTGCACTCCGATGTTGGCGTGCATGGACAACGCTCCATTTAATTTTCTCTCCAGATGTCCACGGTTTCGGATTGGCTCTCCCCTTCTGGCATATGGCATCACTCCCTGTGGGGGATCTCGCTCATTGCTTCATGTCATCACGGGACCCAGTGGGTTGGAGTCGCTGACTGGGGCGGCCACGTAGCTATTGGGTAGCGCACATGCGCTGGTGAACCCCAGGGCCCAGGAAGTCCGGGTATATGTCAGGCTCAGGCCCGATTGCTTGTTCGGGGGAGGCCGAGTGACAGGGGGCGGTTTGGTCCCACGAGTGAGTGTGTCTCGTCCCAGGACAAGCAAATGAAACATTAGTTCTCTGATGAACACATGCGGGAGCTCAGAGAACCCAAATGTTCATTCCAGTCTGTAATCATTGTGTATATGTGTAGTATCACTGTCAATAATAATAATAACATCCACTTTTTTATTTATAATAGCGCTTTCCCACGTCATAACATACTCAAAGCGCTATACAGATATTACCCTGACCATAGGGAGTGGTACGCACTCCGACAATTCCGGAGAGTATGTGGCAGCAGCTAACTCAACGCCGATTGTACTCAATTTCCTCACAGGTACCTAATAACGCCTGTGTGGGACGACGCAATGGAGATAAAGCATCTTGCTCGAGGACGCATTGGCTGTGACAATCCTCGGATCATGAGTCCAGTGCTCTACCAACTGAGCTGATCCGATCACGTCTTTCACACTCAGTCTCATCTTTTACTCTCATCTTCATTCGTTTCATCCATCAATTTTTTCACTCTCATTTTTCTTCAGGAGATATAAAAGAGGCAGAGATATCTTGGAAGGAGGAGTTCGACAAATGGCGCACGGAGTACATGGTTAACTGGAAGGCGGAGTTCAATAAGTACGTCAGTAACAAAGGAAACGAATGTAGCACTGTGTAGGTGGTCATGGACAGAAACTCCAGAGAGCGTTCAGTGGGCTGTTGGGCTAGAGTGCGTTCGTTATTAGGGTTCAAGGTACCGTGATGGTATAGCTCCGTTATCGTACTTCACCGTCAGACCGAAGGCGGGACAGTCTATCAATGGGAGAAAGTGAGAGGCCGGAAGACGTAGGTCGGCTGAAACCGGAATCGTGATGGGAGCGATCTACGAGCTTAAGGAAGGACGGCGCGTGTTCGTGGTGTGAGTTCAAGGTACCGTGATGGTATAGCTGGCACAATCGTACTTACTTCTCCGTAGGTCATCGATGGGAGAAAGTGCGAGGGCGAAAGACGTAAGCCACCTAAGACAAGCATCAGGATGGACATTTTGCGGCAGGCTAAACATCGTGGGGCAGAAAGTTGTCAGTCGCTCAAGACATATACGTGGAAGCCCTTCGTTAGTTTGTGGACGGAATCGTGATGGGTGATGGGTGGGTTACAACGGATAATTATGCAATTGGAGATGCGAGTTATTAATTATGTAGTCTGTAGCCAGTCTAATAGAGGAACGTACGAGGATGAGAGTAGCGAGTCGCGCAAGATAGAATCCAGGAAATTATTGGCAGATGTTTTGAGAAAAGGAAAGATTAGGATGTGGTATTCAAAACGTCTAGATCAGTTGTAGTAGTCACTTGTACAGTATGAAAAATATACATTATATATATAGATATTTTAAATGTATGGAGACAGTGCGCATTTTCTACATGAATCTCTATGGTCAACTGGTCGATATACAGAAATTCTTCTTCGTTATCTGCTAATGGAATGGATGATTGACATTTTTATCCACTGGTTGGTTGAATAAGAACTGCTGAATTCGCCGAATTCGAACAGCATTGTTATTTTATCATTCACATACTTAAGTGTTACAGGTAAGGCTGTTGTGGTAGATGGGAATGTATAAAATACGATGTTTATATAGATTTTACTTGATCGAAAAATCAAATTGTAGGATCCAATCCAGAGTATTTTGTGCAGTTCATTCAAAACCACCTTGTTGGCAATCGGGATAACAAAACCTCATTTTCCAAATACCTCGGCCAGTTGCATGCAATAGCCTACGAACAGTAAGGTGGATAAATCCATTGATTAGTGACGAATGTGAAAATCACATTTGTGCGAAGACTGCCACTTGTCACAAGGCAATACACTTAAAGTCTGAGATAATAGAGTTGGGGAAAGATGGAGACATTTTGAAGATGTCCCAGCCCAGGAATTATTGGGCGGTAAATGGATTCATGCAATAGTTACCCCATCTCTGTGCTGCATGCAGCATGATTGATGCGTGAGTTTGTTGCTGTCCTACTGAGTGCGTTTTCCATGTTATTCGATAAAATTCCTCTGACGTAGAACCTATCCATATTATTACCGCAATCCGAAAAAAAGCACATCAACCACTTTTTCGACTCCATTGGAGTACTGCAGCATCTGCATCTGCATCATCCGCATCATCCGCATCTGTAAAAATGAATTCGGGCTTAAGACAACATTTCAGCCATTCGCACGGACATTGCACTCGATGAGTCAAGTATGAATTGGATTGTGTTGTAAATGAGGATTACCGGAATCGTTCAGTTTAAGCTCAGTTTAAAATAGCCTCCCATTTTGCAGTTCTTCATGTTTAATCACCTGGGCAACTTTGCAGTTTGCTTGGTTCTTCTTCAAGATGTCGTATTGATTGAACAGAAAAGGAAAGCACAACTCATACTGTCAAACTGGTTACTCGTGGCTCATTGGCGATGTATCGTAATTCAGATGGATAATGATCATTTAACTAAATTATTCATCATGACACATTATGCGTATGAAGACATTGTGGATAATGATGCAATTCTGGTTATGTGTGTGTGAGCAAAATCATGTGAGACCATGGAAACCATGCTAGTATTTTTCTACGTGTCGATGTGTTCACTGTTCATATTTATATCCTAACACACTGTATTGTATACACTAATGCAATCCTAACCAATACAATAGAGCAATAAGATGACTTGTACTCACGTACTGTATAGCTGTAAGATAATGTGTTATCTACACTTCCTTTCATTGAAATATTTTCGTTACACTGTAAGATTGTACAAGAAATGTCAGCACATTGTATATATTCTATGTATAATAAATCACAGATCATGGCATGGATTTTACTGAATGTTGTTAAATAAATCACGTGTTTTACTGTTATTGTCCTAACTGTTAGGCTATAGGACGCCCTCTGTATTATAAATGGTGATCAAAATGATGACGTCAGTCATATCATGTTTTTTCAGTACATAGAGTATTATTTTTACAGTAAGTAAATAGGGCAGTAAATAAACCACATATATCATATTATATTAATCTACATAAATTTAAATAATCATCCGAATAATATGTCTTGTAGCCTTTGTGATTCGTTGTAAATTATGAAATTTTATGAACTTTTGAATTGCTGTTGGAGTTGTATGGTGGTCATTCTCAATATTGCTTAGATAACGCAGGAATATGGGTTGTAAGATCTATAAATATCTTACTTGGGTATATAATAATGCAGCTACTGTGAACATATGGTAGTATGGGCAATTCATGCTCACAGCGGCTGTACCTCCGAATGTCCCGGAGCCGACTTGTCCAGAATTGTTCACGTTAACTTATCGTTAAAAACACATAACTCGTTCGGAATTATTTAGTTTGACACAATCTTTGACAAGGTTATTCTCTTCCAGAGTTGGGGGAAAATGTGTGATGTTATGTAGCGAAAAGATTGATAATTTTTTCAAGGGAGTTTTGAAATATTGCCCTGTGTTATATTGAATGATATCTCTATCACTGTGTGCAGTGTTCGTACAGACCGGTCTCAGTGTGTTCTCATGTAATCCTCGGTACCGTACCATCAGCGTACATTTTATAAACGAATATGCACTTATTCATTGTCGTCTCTCGATCATGAATGCGTGATTTATATTAGGCTGTAACACTAAGCCTATACTGCAGTGTGGTGTGTTTCCGAACTCCCACGTTCACGAGGGAGCTAGGGAACAAACGAAACATGCAAGCCAAACAAACAGCGCATGTGCTTTTGCACAATCCAATGATTCTGTGTTCTTATTTATTTGAAATGATTCAATATTAAACCTTATCCCCATGCATGAGGTACCATTACTTGAAATATTGTTCATTGAGCACTGAAAGTTTTAGGTAGAGGAACGCGTTATAATAAGATGGTTATGTCTCTCGGGTTGGGTAAATTCATACAAACAATGGTGTATGGGCGTTTTGCCACAACTGATCTATTCGGTGTATACCAGTAGTGTTGATGATGTTACTCAACCTGGTGTTGCTTCTCTATAAACTTCAATAACACTCTACATTTACTATCGATAACCATGTAGTTTCCGTCATGGGTTGATGAAAAATCATTAAATTATATACAAGTTGCTATTTTGTGTCAGTTGCATCCGGCACCACCATCCGAAATGAATATTTATATATCGTGATGTAGTAGATGGTGTATGTGTTTCATATATATCCATAAATGTTACTTATACTGTGAAGGATGTAGGTGCGTTTCGGTGTCGGTTCATAAACGGCTGTTTTCATACGGATTAATACAAAACGGAATCATGATAACTATATACACGAAATTATAGTTCCCTGTTTTCATTTGTCTACCTCTCAAGAATACAGTGCCTGTCATTCTACAGCACTTCGTTCCTCTATGGCGACGGCACAGTAGGTTAGACACAATAATCAGTAGGATCCAGAAAGTTACGGTTAGAGCTACACTCTTCTGGTGTCTATTGTGTCTAACATCTGTGGCATGATCAACCTCGTCGTCAGCTGTCCAATTTGACGATTTCTTGAACAGTGACTTGAAGGGAAAATGTCAAGATGGCAATTTCAAGCAAAGGAAGATCTAAGAGTTCCGTTCAGATTAGCTGAAAATAAATACATTAACATGAGCCCCAGTCCTGAATGGAATTCAAATTCGGGTTCAACTTCCAGCGACTAAGATACGGTCATGAACAGAATTATCTCGTTTCTGGGGCAGTGGAGAGAGTGAACGATGGTAGGGTCGTCTGTAGAATTATGAACTCTATTACATATATACAACCTTGAGGAACACCGGCACTGACAGCAAAGTCTCCAAAAGTGCCCCCTCCCGCACGAGAATCCGATGACTGGCAAGAAGTTGATGGTCCAAACCATTGGGTTAGTACTGAAGCCAAGGGCAGGTAGTTCAATGAGAAGTACATAACGTCAAACACCCTAGCAATATCGAGGGCAACAACCCTACTCTCGCCAAAAGAACCAATGGCTGAGATAGAGGGTACTTTATTGGGCGGAAAGAGTAATCAATAGGATCCAGGAAGTTAAGTTACACTCTCCTGGGTCCTATTGATTTATGTGTCTAACATCTGTGACATATTCAACCTCGTCGTCAGCTGTCCAATTCGTCGATTTTCTTAAACAGTGACTTGAGGAAGGT
>JAUOBX010440318.1:0-10435 GCA_032360705.1 Eupentacta quinquesemita
TTGATGTCACAATAAAAATATCCAGTGCCTGATCTGTCAAACAGGTTGATGTTAGGGAGGGCATCCAGTCGTAAAATATTTGCTCCAATAAATCCTTACATGATAAAATAAGGTATATCCGGCCACCCCCGACATCGGGGACATCTCCGGATCAAAACTGTCTGGCATACTACTATGCAGACTGCCATGGGGGAATCTCGATTGTGTGCACTGAGAATAATCTTCTTCCTTCGGTAAGGAGCCTGCTCAGATATCAGGGTAATAACAATAATACCCGTACTACCCCTGTGAAATGCGATCGTGTACACCCAGAATAATCCTCTTCCTCCAGTCATAAAAGAGAGGAACAGAATGATGATCCATAAATGCAGAGTAGCTGCTAGGAGGAGCCTGTTCAGCTATCAGGGTAATAATGATATTATATTCTCACGCATACTACCACGGTGGAATGCAATCGTGTACACCTTCAGTAATGAAGGAGAGGAACAGAATGATGATTTATAAACACAAGAAAGCTGCTAGTAGGAGCCTGCTCAGATATCAGGGTAATAACAATATTATCATTGGGGCCTACTACGCATACTACCACAGTGGAAATGCAATCGTGTACATCCATAATACTCTCTTTTTCCCAAGTGTCACATGATAAGACTATGGCCGGGCAGTGGGCCTCATGAATCAACTCCCAAAGGCAGTAAAGTTCAGATACCAATAATTTATCTCACCTGTGATTTGGTTGCGATGCAGTAGACTACATTGCACTGTATACACTTTGGCATTGGCAGGAAAGTTTTTGTGGTCCATCCCCACTCAAATTTGTCCACTGTTCCATTGCCTATCAATCCATTATCCATTAGGAAAAAAAGAATTCCCATCTGACATTTCTATTCTTACTGCTCAACCACCCAATAAGCATGTGAGCAACTGAGCATTCTGCCATGGGGCACCCCTCATATAGGACACGCTGCCATTGCTTCTCCAAGATTTCTCATCAGTAGCGTCTTTTAAGTCATCGATTGGGCAAATTTGAGTCCAATGATAATAATATCTGGTGCTTTCATAGCACTTTTCACTGGACTACAGCTGTATCAAAGTGCTTTACAGATATTACCCCGATCATAGGAACCAGCTGTGGAAGTTGCTGTCGCTATGGGCGCAGATTGTACTCAGGTTCCTCACAGGTAGCAATGGAGACAGAGACAAAGTGCCTTGCCTAAGGATGCACCGGAAAAGCCAGTCAGACATATACAGGATCAAACTCACAAGCTCTATCGACTGAGCTCATCCGATCACAGGTGTATCTAATGTACGGTAAAGCTTCTAATTGACGCCCTGGGCGTCGATTGGAACACCCACTGGCTGAAGTAGGGGGTGGGCGTCAATCAGGGTACAAATCCCCCACCCAACAAAAAAAATGTACATTCTCGAAATTTGTTTGCATGGGCATCAATTAGCTCTGCTAAGTAGGCTATTGTGAAAAGGTGAGTTTGAAAAATTGGGAGTGGGCATTGATTAGGAGTTTTTCTGAAATGTTGTATCCCTGACAAAATGTGGGGGTGGGTGACAACTGGAGCATGGGCGTCAATTAGAACCTTCACGGTATTTGTATTCCATTGTTCAGCACATTGAAATTTGGTATAGTGCGCTATATCAATGTAATAATTAGTACTAATATATGCGAGTCCGCATTTTGTTAACTTAGGCTATCGCACAATGTACGGGATTTCTGTATGAATCCAATTCACAGGGGTTACTGGAATTTCACACCTTTATACTGACTAACTATTAACTAACTAACTAAATAAGTAACTAACAACTTATTAAATATAAGTGGAGCGAACCTGATAGAACTAATGTACTGTAACAGGCCTCGATTTTTAGATTTTTTCATGGTTGTCCGCCGGGCAACCATAATTGCGCTTTTGGTTGTCCAGAAGAAAATCTGGTTGTCCTGAACTTTTTAGCCTATGACGTTTCGGTCATAACTTGGCAGCCTTAACTGGCCCCTAATAAGTTATGACAGAATTCGGCTCAAACTACGATGTGCTACGCCGCGAAGGATGTATTGTACCAATACTACTATTGGAGTTTGAAACCAAATGCTATGATGACTATACAATAAATGTGACATATCATTTTGGCCAGCTGACGATCGCGTGTACTGAATCGAGGTATAAACCCTTCCCGCTTGTATGTGATCGGTACTCATGTCCGAGTGTACACTTTTTTTTCTTTCTTTTTTGATAGTCCGTCGGACAACCCAGACATCAGTTCTGGTCGTCCGTCGGACAATCTGGTCGTCTCGGATGATCGGACGACTGTAAAAATCGAGCCCTGTGTAAGCACACTATAATTTCTCACAATATTAATCATCATCTTATACTGCTTCTTCCCCAGATGGTTTCCTGAAGATTTGTGACGAGAGAGCCAGACACTCGCATGAGCGTGAGAATAGAATTGAGAGGGCACTATCCAATAAACTGAAGCGGGTCTCCGACAAGTTTGACCGACGCCACAGGCCTCCCAGCAGAGCAGGTAGGCAATTGAGGCCCTATACGACAATGCATTTCTGTAGCTACGTAGGTCAGCGAGGGTCGGCACCGACCTGCACAAGGTTCAGCTGTCCTGCACTCACAGTGAAATTGTGGCTTGCCGAATCTCGCCTCCAAAAAAGATCTGTTTGTTCGTATGGTTACATCATGACATCCTGTTTTTTACTGAAGCCATACAAACTATGTACATTTTGGTGAGCCCTATTTGAACTTCAAAGTACAATTTGTGGTACACTTAAATAATTTGAAAAGTTTCCAGAGAACAGAAAATCATAGGAATTTTTTAGTGATTTTATGATAGTGATATAATGAACTTTAGAAATTGGTTGTTAGTGTGATATTTTATCTAGATTCCCCAAGAAGATTCCCCAAGAATGTCATCTTCGTAATTTGTTGCAGCTGGCAGCCCTGGTACATTCCCACCAATCTCCAAGGGTTACCTCACCAGGGACACCATGTGGTCTGTGGATGACGCTATAGAGGCGGTGTCCCTCGCTCCTGCCGATGGTGTGTGGAAGTATGACGCAGATAAGGCCAAAGCCGCGGTGAGTCTAATTCTCTCATTCATCATGTTACATGATCATCCTGTTTCAGCTCACCTAGCATAGTGTGATGGGTCGTCGGAGGTGAGAAATGATGGGGTGGGCCGTCCATCAGGGCCATTTTGTGATAATCTGTGGAATGCTCCTCCTCCTAGAGTTTAAATCAGATGATCATTGAAGTTTGTCATTATCATCAAGGACTGATGATACATATAACGTGTTCAGGGATTCAAAGTCCGATGTCATTTGGTGGGCCGTTTGGGCCATTACGTGACATGATGTGGTCTGTGGAGGACACCATAGAGGCAGACCCCCTCGCCTCTGCTGATGGTGTTTGGAAGAACGATGCAGAGAAGATCAGAGCAGTGAGTGTATATCTCTAATTTGTCATATTCGAAAGTCAAGTATGGGATTCACCTCCATCGTTTGATTTACACCTCACCATGGCTCAATCAGTGCTTGTGATGGAACCTTGAGTCCAGCTAGCCTGTGTCAAAAAGTGCAGGAGCTTAAATTATTTCCGATGATCAAGGAAATATCTGTGAATAATTTGGTTTGACGTGAAAAGGTTCTAATCACATAATCACCTTACCCAATGTTGAACATTGTGAACCTCACATCGTGGAACTCGAACGCTAAATAACAGGCGATAAATCTGTCCTTTGTACCACTAAGTTCAATCATGGTAAAACTTTTGCTGTGAACCTAGTGTATGGCACAGCCGGGTGATTGACAGCCTACCACTGGATCGGCTAGAGTCCTGGGGCCATATTCACCAAGATTTTGCGTACGCGAGAAAAGTTACGAAGTTCGCATACAAGTTTGTAACCCGTATTCACGAAACATGCATATGCAGTTCGCAAGGGAATATGTATCCTAAATAGTAATATTCTGCGTAGCCAGTCATAACTCTTGTTGCAAAGGCAAAAAGCCAACTTTCCCGATGCGTGTGAGAATCGTATCTGTAATATGCGGTTTCTTGGGCAACTCAACGATCAATGCGCGCTTACAGATGCGCGTCATTTCAACTCGGTCACGACGTGCAATCTTGAATATGCAACGCCCAGCACAGAATCTGCAAGTCATGATTATGGCCGGTTCAACTTGACATCGCACCGTACAATGGTTGGTCACTCTTTGTTGGTTCATAAAACTCCCAGAAACCTTTCCAAGGGAATTTCAGCGGCGCGGATATAATAATGACAACACTGACAAAAAATGTAATAAATTTTGAAATATCCCATCACCATTTCCTCGGAATTGCTCGAGAAGTGTATGGATGGCGACATGAATTCGGTCGCTATGCCAGGTAGGTTGTTTGCCTAAAGTTACGCACAAAATTACGCTACGCAAAGCTTCGTGAATACCACATTGCATAAGATACGCATCGTAAGTGGACTTACGCACAAAATCTTGCGTAAGTTACTTTCGTGAATACCGCCCCAGGATCTTGACGACAATGATCAGGGATAATGTACAGAGCGCCTAGAGTCCAGCAGAAAAGGTGCCCTATATAAGACTGAACATTATTCTCATTATTACCACCCCTGCTTCGATAATAACTGCGCAGTAGTCGAAAAGAGAAGGCGCGTCATCGCCGGTGCTCATCCAATGTAGACAATCAATGCAGCCAGGGTTCCTCGATGATCCTTTGGTGGATTCCTGTCTAATTTTATTAGCGTTAAAAAAACACGGGGGTTCAGTGCGATTACACTCTCCAAAGCTCCGCAAGAGCACCCGAAATTACAATTGTGAGTGCTGTTTTTTTCCAACTATGGTACCTTCCCCAAATAGGGAAGAATTATTTTAAGGCCACTGTCATTCAGTCAGGATTGAACAGCACTCGTGTAGAAAGTAAAGTTGGCAACTGAAGTGGCAGGGGTGTTGAATTTCATTTCCCAGAAGAGCACCCAGTGATGGAGAAGTATTTTGGACACTGAGTTTCATAAGGAGTAGCACCCAGCTGACTGGACAGGGTTGAGACGGCAAGTTAGTTGCAGCCAGGTCGCAGGAGCTGCAGCTTGCCCGCAGCCCAGGCCTTGACGGTAGAGTAGACTGAGTAGACTGAAATCACTGACCTCGTTCCCCTGGTCGGCCATCAAATCCACCCAGCCCGGGATTCCCTGGGAACCCCACGCTGCCCTCTGGTCCTGGCGGTCCCTGGTTGCCCTTGAATCCGTTGAACCCTGGGAGACCATCCCTGCCGTCTTCTCCCGGAATGCCTTTTGTGAGAAAAATAAATGAAGGCGTGATTGCAGTTATGAATTGAAATAAGAGCAACAAGGAGAGACAAACAGGAAGACTGACAGATAGACAGACAGACAACAACCGAGTACAATTATGTTCATCCTTCAAACATCTCGTGTCCGTTTTTCATTTCAGTTGTGGATAGGAATGAGTCCGATGCCCTAATTTTCACCTAGCAGTACCCATTCCAGTTGTGACCCTGAAACAAATTTCCATTGAGTCTGATTGAGATTGCTGATGGGATTCCATGAGTACCCATCAGCCATGGGACTCAATATGGATTTTGGAACATACCTAACAGGATCCCATCTACTGCAATAGGTTTGAAAACTCCAATGGGATTTGATGGGGAAGCCTCATTTCCCAACTGGATCATCCCATAATGTCCCATTAAATCCTCTCGAACCCTTCATCTTCATCGAGGTGATACAGGGGGCCCAAATGGAGGCATTTGATGCTGGAAAGCTGGTGGGCAGTTTACTGATCCAGCCAGGTGAGAACTGTCCTCTTGAGGGCACCTGCATTGCCAAGTCCAGCTATGTCTGGGGGGAGCCTGGAGATGATATCAGTGGCATCCAGTGACAAGCCTGCCAGCTCTTGATTGGATATTCTCTAGATCCCTCTTGCTAGTGACCTTCAGCGACCTCAACTCTACTGATGAATTCATTGAGGCTGCTGATAGACCCCACTCACCAAATGTCCGACAATGTTGAAAAATAACATAAATTATGCAAATTAGCATACCTAATCAGGCCAATTAGTCGGATTAAATGATGATACTGCCAAATTCATCAGGACTGAAAGTAGACCGGATATACCAAGTTTCGTGAAATTCCATAGTTATTCCGGAGATCGCTTAATATATGATAATTAGATGACAATAAATGACCTTCAGTGACCTCGACTCCACTAATAAATTCATCAGGGTTGTCAATAATCCCCACTCAACAAGTTTCGTTCAAATCCGACAAAGTTGAAAAAATTGTGGGAATTTACTCCTGGGAGGTCACTCAGCTGCTGCTACTATCACAACAACCTGTACGTGCCGGTAAGTTTGGGATGATCGTCAGAACAGCTGCCCTCTATTTTGCTGGTTTTATGCTAACGTATCAACTTTGAATGAAACTTAGTGGGTGTGGACTACAGCTAGTCTTGACCAGATCACAAGCAATGTGTATGTGCAGGTGTGTTGGTGAATTACTGTCAGGACGACTTCGTACCCCAAGTTGGTGTAGCTCCTTGGGTACCTTGGGAATTAGGTTGGGTTGAGTAAGGTTCGCTCACAATCACTGAGCATGACAATCATTCAATCTATTCGGAAGGAGTAGGGCAGCTTGATTGCATGGACAAAATTGACCATTGGAGAATGATGATACTTCAATTCCGGGGTTCATCATGATCCATCGAAGGATGTGGAAGGTGTAGCTATCTCACCAATTCAGCACCTGTAAAGGTGCCTCATTCCAGATGAGATACTCTTTTCAACATCAAATCCAAATCGAGTTATGAATCAATCGATTGGTGCTGATGCAAATTCGGGAATCACCTTTCTGCGAAGACCAGTATTTTTTATTTTTCCATTTTTATGGTTCCCTCACCGAACATGGATACTGATCCCATAGAGAATCTCGCTGAAGGGTGCAACACGGACTTCAAGTTTATTTCCACTTTACTATACATATACATACATATACATAATGTCACACTTCGTTTAACAAACAATTTTGCTGGAATGGACATGTGATTTATACAGTGTTCGCAGTGAAGTAAAATTGGACTGAGGGGCCAGGAATAAGTGAAACTTTCCGAGCCTGGTCCCTACAGGTGTACAACATTTAGATGTGTTAGATGATATTATTTAAAGGAAGTGGACTGCAAAGAAGCAATCCAACTGAAGGAAAAAATATATACATTTGTAGGATGATTGCATTGAGAGTATCTCACCAGCTTTGCCAGTGGTAGATCTCGCTATATGTTGTCCTCTGTAACATGCCTGAAAGACTGGGAGCTTCTACGATCGGGAGCGATCTTCATATCCCTCGGGAGTCTCGTTCTATTGAGTTTCATCTTTATATTCACTATTAATGCGTGAATAACATAACAACGCCGATCCGGTTCGACCATAAGCGCCCTTCTTCTGTATATATCTCACTCATGTAGTGAGGACATATTGGGTTTCGATCATAGCATTTCCTATTACCTTTTTCTCTTGCAGATATACATCTCCATTCTCCTACATCCTCTGAAGACTGTTCGGTCAGTTCGCCCTCTATTGTGTCTCACTGTTCTCTCAGTGCCCTATATGATCGGTCTAGAGAGAATATCATTCTATGAGGCTCATTGGAGGGATGTTATCGCTGGATGGGTACTGGGGACGGTTGCGGCGCTGTTCTTGGTACGTAACAAACATAATCTCAGTATATGTTTGACATTATATTCATACATGTCATTGATAATAATCATCAGGATCTACCTTCGTCGTTATCATCAGTACCACCACCATCATTACGATTACCAGTACTGTCATTACCATCGACATCGAACACCACCACCTTCGCAGTAACGACATCCTCCAATCATTATCGCTATCAGAATTGTGACGGTCACCGTCACAATATCAATCATCATCATCATCATTTTCATCATCATTACGACCACCACCACCATCATCATCATCGTCATCATCATTATCATCACAATCACGACCACCATAATCATCATCACGATCACGACCACCATCATCACCACCATCATCATCACGACCACCACCATCATCACCATCATCCTCACGACCACCATCATCATCATCACAATCACCATCATCATCATTATCATCACAATCACGACCACCATCATCACCATCACGAACACGACCATCATCATCATCATCATCATGGCCACCACAATCATCATCGTCATCGTCACAACCACCGTCATCATCATCATCATCACGACCACCATCATCATCATATTCATTATTGTCACTATCACGCTTCCCCCACCATCATCATCATCACGACGACCATCATCGTTATCACGACCACCATCATCATCATGAACATCATTATCATCATCATCACGACTACTATCATCATCATCATTATCACGACCACCATCATCATCATTATCTCCATCATCACGACCACTATCATGATCACCTCATGATCATCTCATCATTATTGAAATCATCATCATCCCCACTAACACCACTACCATTATCATCATCATCACCATCACTACCGTCATCACCACCATCATCACCAATAATCATCAATTCACAGCAACACTAACCTGATGTCAGTATGAACACCAGCACATCCGTATAAATGTCAATAAAATCATCGGCATCGCCATAATCATGCATAGATATCATTATTTGCCATTGTAACCCAATATCACAACAATGATCACCCATTAGTTAAATAATTCGTTTCATTTCTGTTCTGTTTTATTGGTAATGGGCTGTAGTTGTGTCTCATGCATGGCTATGTAGAGCAAGCCTTTCAGCATACGCACTTATAGGTATATATTTTGACTGATTTGATTGCAATTCCCTTCTCCCATCAGGTGTACTACATACTGAACCAGTTCAAAGGAGTCGAGGTGGTCCCGAGGGGCGGGGGTACTCTGTCTGCTGCACCCTCCTTCCGAGACACCGTCATACCCAACCCTCACCAGCACAGAACTCTCGAGCTGAACGGAGTGAGGAGGAATGGTAGCGTACAAGATGGGACGTATAAAGAGGTATGGACTTTCTTGTCTCCATCTGTTTTATTGGCTTCTTTTCAATGAAACAATAATCGACTCACGATCAACATTACGTATACAGTTTACAGAACATGGTATATCATTACCGTTCCAAATCATGATAGCTCTCGAAACACCCTCAACCAAATAAGTCGTGAATATTCACTTTTTCATATGACTTAGAGGGAGTCCTGGAGTGGCTATACTGTTCACCAATATTTCCTCCACTTTCAGCATAAATTTGGATTTATGAAGATAAAAATTGCGGTAATGCGGTCAAGAAACTGAATAGGCGTACTATCTTCTCACACGCGTCCTATCAGTAGTGCAGGCGCGTGCTTGACTTTGCGGAAGCTACCCTATATCACGAGCTCGTTCTCTAGAACCGTTCACCCTTGACCACTGGTGACGTCAACCGCGTTGACCAATCAGCGGCTACCTAATTAGCGCCGCGACCTGAGCTGATGGGTCGACATGTCGTGTGCCCTCGAGCTTGTGAACAAGGCCCGCGAGAATTACCCACTTGGTTAATCCTTTCCCTACCACTGTTGGAAAATTGTCTACATTCCAGTCTCGATCGTTAGTCCTTTACTGCCTGATGTATCATATAGGCCACAGAGGCTCTTGTCGGTGACACACGCCGCTCGAAACTAAATAGTTGTCAGAGATTCGGGCCGAGTGGTTACGGGGGCACCCGGGCGTGACATCCGCCATTGAAGGGTCAGCCATAGGAGCGCCCCAAGCGAGATCCTGGCCATTGTCGTACGCGAGCCTCGCTCGGCTAATCCGGTCTGGTAGGTAAAGAGTTAACTATGGGCTGAGGGATTCATTTACATGTCATGTCATTGCTTTATTATTCACAGACACAAACAACTCTAACGACAATATCTTTCTTCTTTCCTACGCTCCGTTTGGATACGTGCAGCAACAATTCAGAGCAGGTAATCAGGACCGTACTTTTTCATCTTCATCTCTTCACTCCCGTTTCCCTGACAGTTAAATTCAATGTATCGTAAGCGGCAATGATTGCGGTAATGAGTTATTATTGGAGGAGGACTTCGTCAATTGATACGAAATCATAGTTGATGTGGGAATTAGCCATTGTCATAGAAGACCATGTGGATATTTCACCCCAGCTAGGGTGCTTTGTACCACTATTTGTATGTTCCATAGTTATCGAAAAATGCCTTTATTGTTCATGTCTTAATAATGAATTGTTGATAACAAATAAGTGTGCGTGTTTACTTTCCCACAAGAATCCACCGTAGTCAATTGTAATTATTATCTGATCTAAAGTTCGTAGCTATTGAATTCGCCTTCTCACATATATATCACATACTTAACGCT
>JAUOBX010440540.1:0-10434 GCA_032360705.1 Eupentacta quinquesemita
AATGGGGGTTTGCCCCCTAGGTAACGGGGGGGGGGGGGTCCACTGGGAGGAGAAGGCGATTATTGTTTTTGGTCAAGTTTCAAGGTCATTCTGGCAAACAGAGGTCAAACGCTGAAATTATCTTGAACAATGTAACTTGTCCATGATCAGGCTCTCACTTGGTATGAAGGCGGATTAGCTCAGTCGGTAGAGCGTCTGACTTACGAACACATGGTTGTAGGTTCAAACCCCAGACGTGCCAAACACGTTTTTCCGTTATATCCTTGAGCAAGATAATTTACCTCGCTCCGGGCCGTGGGTCTCGTGAGGAATCCACTGCGCCTTGATCCACTTCCGGCCGTATTCGCATTGTCTTTCCGCTGGACACGGGTGGTGATGGGGGAGAGGGATAACGTGCTGCTTGGGCGACAGCCTGTCCCCCTAAAGACAATTAGCCCAGTCATAGTAGCCTACCAAATTCGAGTACTCCCATAGTCTGTGAAGACTTTAACGGGGCCATTATTATACTACCTATACTCAGGAAACAAATTCAATCATTTTTCATTAAGTTCATCAAGGTCATCTGAGGTCACTAGAGTTCAACGTCTCCGTTAATTTCAATTGATAGCTAATCTAACTAGTCACTCACGCTGCCCCTCCGTGTGACATATTTGTTTACAACACGACCCAGCTCCACACACAGAGGCTGCAGCTCTTGAGGGGTCCTGGTTGGCATAGGTCAGGAGGTCCACCTACATCAGCACTGAATAGTGCCCAGGTTCGGGAGAGTGTGGGAGCACGGCAAATCCAGGAAGTATGATTGGTATGAGAGGAGCTTTGCTATTGCCTTGAGAGTTGTGCTTCGATCTCTCAATCCGGTAGACATGTGTCATGCTTTGAAACATCCTTTGTGTCCAAAGTGGAGGTGGGGCAGATATTTTGGCAGAGGGCAGCAACGATTACTGGGGGTGGCAATTGTCACTAGGGGTGCCGTGGAGAAGCCTGCTATAGACCTACGTTGATTCTACCTTGGGGGTTAGGAGGTTTAACCATTTAACTCCCACTTGCCTTGAGGAGGTTTAACCATTTAACTCCCACTTGCCTGGATAATAATTATCCATGACACATCTTGGATAGGTGTACAATATACAGCTGCACTCTATAGGAATTAGGAAACAAAATGTTCACAGTACTGCAGAACGAATACCTCTGGGTGGGTCGTAATTGGAATCAAGCGGAGTTGTATACAACTCGAATATGCTTTTCCCATCCATATTCCATATTATTCGAATATTACTAGAAAAATAATAATATCCTCAGGACACAATGCTTCTGATGGTCAGGTACGGGTATTGCTAGTTCTGTCATATTCTAGGAACAATTCTGTAGGTTTTCATCTAGATCCCATCAATGGGTACACGGTTTCAAAAAAGTTTACATACTCCGTATTGCGCAATAACAGTTGATGCTCCTTTCCGCCAAACTTATCGGCTGCAATAAGAATTGCGGTTCGGATTACCATGATAGTGTACTATCCCCAAAGTACAATATTGAATGAATTCATATTTACATGACCTTATATAGGAAAAAAGACCAAGATATGACAAATAGTTTTTGCCACTATTTTGTATACCCTACAGTCCTTACTCCATCGAAAGACAACATTTGATGGGCGAATAATAGCGTCAGTGGGAACGTACCGATCAAAGTCCAAATTACGGAACACTCCAAACGCTAAAATAATCTGGGATTACAGTGATAATCACAGCTTCCGTTCCACAAATCTTGATTTCATATCTGCAAATTGTAACTCGCAAGCATCATTCACATTATTGTGTGTGGACGCAAGGAACCCATGAACATTATGATAAAGAATCACACCACAAGGTTCAGAAAATTGGAAAATAGTGTATATTGTTTTTATTGACATCACTGGGCACATATACGGTACATTACTTGGTTGGAACGAACACTACGAACACTGTGAGCTGGGATAATGGAATGATCATGGTCACTGAATGCATGCACTCTTCAAATGAAAAAATGGGGATGGTACGTATGTATATTCGCTTTTTAGGGGATAAACCGGTGGCGTACGCACGGGGGTGATTAGTGGTCGGTAAGCCCTCCATATTTTTCTTTTGTGGAAGAACACTGCAATGAAAGATGTCGGGATTGTTTCGTGCTATCATATATACCGTATACCAACCTGAGACATTGAAACGATGTACGCTGGATTCCCCTCACATAGCCGGCCTCACTCCGCAATTGTAATGATACAATGAATATGAATATGTTGATGTATTCGTCACTCAATAGTTCCACTTCAACTCCACTTTTTCCACTTCAACTTCACTTGTTCCAATTCATGCGCATTATTTGGAACAATTGTTATTTGCCCGTAGGGGCTTTGCTTCAGAGAATACACAGTAGGCCTAAATCTCTCTAGGATAATAGTATTCATTTTGAGATGTAGTGAAATCTGTGTATATTACTGGCACTTGAGCTATATAAACGGAGGTAATTGGGCACTCAGGCCGATGCAAATTAACTTTTTTGGAAAGTAGGTCGAATTAGACTACAGAAGAGTGAATAAAGTAATTTTTCTCAGTGAACGTGACCTACTAACGTTCCGAGATACACAGTTATTTGATCTCAGTTTGAAGTATGGCGCCTTCTCAATATGTTTCATTTGACGTTGAACAAAACCAATGGCATGACTGCATGGAGTGCTGAACTCATGAGTATCATGGCACTACCAACTAACTAACCTCGGCAGTATTATCCTGTGGGATGATACGCCACCCCCCCCCCCCCTCTTCCGTTCAAACTAACGCGCAATTTGACCACGACAACGACGAAAACCAGATTACAATTGTTTCTCTTCCGACACATCATTTTAATAAAGTAACAAAAGAAAATCAATTAATGAACTCTGTTAATGGAATGAGAAAATAGTCAGCCCCACACGTTGTTACAACGCTACACGAACCAAAAGGTCACTATTGTAATATATGTAGTCATTATTCACACGTCTGATATGTCTCTCAAAAAATACCACCTCGTGATTACAAGCGGGACCATGTGCTCAGCAGTAAATCAATTCGGCTCCGGATGACTGGATCTATAAAGAATATAGCATCATCTCAATTCTTTGGAGACTTCATCAAACAGAAGACAATAAGAGAAAGTAACAGAAAACAAAACACATGGATAGAGCAACCTAACATAACCATAGAACACACAGCCATAGAAAAACGTTGTGATAAAGAAATAATTAACAGCAACTATACTCACTCTGATTAAATTCCGATAATTCGAAAGGAATTGAATTGAGGAAATTATCCAGTAACACCTGAAGTATATATAGAGAGGTTTGTCGATTCAGGTACATATCATTCACTAATCCTGTTAACAAATGACAATATATGTGTATTTTATTATTCTCCCAATGATGAACAACTTGCTTCGCACGACATTTGAATGAATTTGCTTCAGCCAGTCATGAGTCCTACTCTAAAGGGCTCAACTATTTTCCACGCCGTGAAATATGCCAATCATTTCAACCATCTTATCATGTGCTAAATCTATTCCTGACATTATTGTGAGTTGCCAGTTTTATGCGTCCTGTAGAACAGCGCTCAACCACTTGCCATAAATATGGGAAGGAGCTCAACATTTCTGTCTAAACCAATAGTTTCATTGCTTTTCATTCTCCGTGAATACGCCAAAATATGTAGTTAAGAAATCTATGAACGTGATATATTTTGCTCATCGACCGAATTTCACTTCAGAGTGACCATACTGAGTACATGTGCGATGCACTCAAACTCAATGTAGTTTTGACGCGTGAGCATGAACCACTTGTTAGAACTACATGCGACCGAAGGAGAGGTCAACGATCACCAATGAAATGTATCGATACAGTATTCATCATTAGATCATTTACTAACTAATGACTCATGAAACTCGAAACTAACAATAACGCTATCAAATTGAGATTCGAAAGCAAATCTGTGCTTATTGAACAGATTTATGAGATGTTGAAACTTGAAATATTATATGCACACGTATGAATGAATAGTATGTTTACCAATTGAACTACTTTCGATGCTCATTGAATTCCTTCGCATTGATTAAGACTTATGAAATATCATCTGGACAAGGTGTAGCTCCAATCGTCAAATAGCAGTTTCAATCGTTCTTGACAAGATTTATCGACAATAGATCGCCACTTGAAGTTCCATGCATTTATCTTGAACGCGCCTTCTTGCCGGATGGTAACAATAATGCAGTTGTTGATAAATAGGCTGCGAGATGAAAGGCTCAATTGGAGGCAAACAGTTTTTTTCTGAAAAGAGCAAGAACTGTAGTAGTCCTACTTGCCATATCGCGCCTCTACCAGCCTGCCAGCAGGTCAGAAAGCAGCCATGATCGTCGGAAAGTAAATTCGATGTTTTTTAGGATAAATCCCGGTCTGAAGTCATATGAATCAATTCTGAACCTGACTGTTCTGGCGGAAAGTCACAAGCATTCGCATAGGCTATAAGTAGGCTACCTGATTGGATTAAACCAAAAAGGCTAACACTCGCAGGAATTGGTGTTATAAGATAAAATCACGGTATTACAAGAATTTAACGATCGAGCCATAAGCACCCATCGTGAATATTGTGAAACCATATGTCACATGATTATGTTAGTGCGGGAAATACATAGGGGACAGAAAAACATGCATGTATATACAGGTTTACCTCTATATACAGGTATACATCTATATTGTTTTAGTGCTCACTCATAGTATGCATATTACAACATTTAAATGTTCGGCGATCTGAACATATTTTTAAGCACCTATTGATCACACAGTATAAACAGGAGGTATTCGCTTCCTACACAAAACTCAATTGACAATATATGCTAATTGGACATTCACACGTTTCAAACGGCGCCATGAGTTGGAAGCACTGTTGAAATGATTAGTGATTGTGTTGATAAGGCACAAACCTGAAGGTTTCTTATCTTGGTATAGGCGGGTAGTGTAATTAAATCATATTGATATTTATGGTGCCTTCTTCATGTTCATTGCACATCATATCACTTAAAACAGTGACAGTAATAGCCGAGTAATATATGTTACAGGCTATGCGATGAATCATGTTAAGCGATGTGATAAATTATGTCAGGCTATGTGTTAAACCGCAGACGTGGATATTCAGTAAGAAGATAACGTATTGACTCCCACAGGACAGTCTAAATACTCAACAGGAATACGGTGGGATGATGTGTAGATGTGGATGAATAGATGTGGAACAGTCGGCCAATACATAGGAACATCAAGCATGATTGTATATTCCTCTTGGGCTATCGAATACTAATTTCAATACGAAAGTATGTTCCTATTACATGGATTTTACATAAACTACCATGAATTTTATAACAAAATTAATTTGGCCAATGAACAGTCACCGCAATAAGCTCAATGAACCCTAAACGTTGAATCTGTGATACTTATACTATGTACTGTTGTTCTTATCCAACAAGTCGGATAGCGATCACGGAGACACCCCCCTCCCCATTCCCACACCCACCCACACACACACAAGAAATTATGCCACATGTATGG
This sequence comes from Eupentacta quinquesemita, assembly GCA_032360705.1. Classification (NCBI taxonomy): domain Eukaryota; kingdom Metazoa; phylum Echinodermata; class Holothuroidea; order Dendrochirotida; family Sclerodactylidae; genus Eupentacta; species Eupentacta quinquesemita. Next base: position 5,603 of record JAUOBX010440540.1, read on the forward strand.
CAAGAACATATTATGCAGTTCCGTAAGTCCGTAAGTCAGCTAGGAATGGCTCCCCGTATATAACACGACCTCAAGAACACTCTTGTTTCCAATATATATATACTAGTCAATGATTTCGCAAAATGTGTGATTGAACGTGTTATCATTTCCTTGCCTGAGGGCCTTCAATGTTCATGGCAAAATTTTCAATCATTTTCCTGAGTATTTTTTATCAGTATTTGTTTCGGTTGATATCACGGTACCGGGAACCAATTTTACGCGACACCGGTCATCAAAATCAGGTAAAGGGGGATGGAATGCCTTCCATTTCATTTTAAGCTGCCATTGATGTCAAATGTAGCGAAAGAAACTATTTTTCTATAATACATGGCTTAACAGTTACTAGTTTTACAACCGTGTGTGATTTATCAGCCGCTAGTAAGGACAATATTATGAATCAGCGGTGCGGGAAATTGTAGACAGGTCTGGGGTTTATTTTCTCACTAGAGGATTAACTATGCATCCAGCTTCTCAAAGAAACTATTTAGGCGGAAATAACTTCAAAAATGTTATTCCATTCGTAACAAATAGACCGCGAATTGGTCATTTGAAAGTGATTTCTCAAAATATTGCGCGGTGTTCACCATTTTGGGCAGATGGGTTGCAAATATGAGGAATCACAAACTGTTACAACAGTAGTTTATATGATATGAGTGGCATATGCAGCATATGTACTTATCATCATTTTGATATGACATCTGTATAATGGAACTCATCTATACTATTATGGAGATGATAACATTTCGGAATACAACTTACATTCAACTAAGGAAAAACTGATACCGGCGAATAAACTAAAATAGCTGAAGAACAGACGAGGCGGAACCGAGTTGTGATCTAGTGTTTGTTATGACGCAATCGCAAATACAGACGATTTTGCCTCCTCGAAATAATTTTTAACCGTGAAGGAAGTTAGGAATAAAGTCATCATGCGCATGAGAAGGCTATGTTTGCAAATAACTGTATCTGTAATGCTTGTTTCCTTTGGCTTGAGATTCCTCGAGTGCTGTTGTAGAAAACAGTTACTGTATGTCCTGTATGTAGTTACAAGAAACATATGGCTCAGTTTCAGCCATGATACCAGCCGAAATGTGTGAGCCAGATAGTGAAGGTGGGAAGGGGGAAAGGTTCCACCTATGTTCTTCAGTATGGCGTGCAGGTCGATTGCATAGCACGTTTTCCATTTTATTCTTCCAAATACGAACGAGCTTGCTGAAAAACGATGAAACGGATCGTGCACGTAACTTCATTTTTCAGATTGTGTAAAATCCACCTTAGTCTACGATGTTTTGAACCCTGTTATTTTATTTGTAATGCAATAGCGTCATGAATACTACTCTTCCAAATCCACTGATGTTGGAAAACACATGTTCGATATCACACACTGCTTTTGAACTGTTGAGTTTATGAATCAATTGGCCTATTTCAGGTATTTACCAGTGTTGTGTCTAACGTCGTCCCTCACCAGCACTGCTGTCAGAAATAAAATCCAACACCGACATCATAATGGTACGAAACCGCCACTGACACTCGATACCATAGCAACAATAATTAGTACACTGTATCCGCATTAGACTGTAAGGGGAACTCAACATATGGACTGTCTGGGGTTTTGGGCCATGTATCCGTTGTTCTATCCTAATATTCTTCGGAATTTTCGAGTCACCAATCCCAACACCAGCTCATCATGATGTCGACACCGGTGTTATTATCGCAACCGAATTTGATGTGCGCAGTACTGGTATTTATAATGTTCGACACATGTGGCGTGCACAACTGACATAACTCGCTGAGTGGAGTGAGTTACACATATGGTGCATTGTATAAAAAGTTCGATCCTCTGGTCGGCAAGTGTCCGATTTTATACTCCTGTTCCACCTTAATCAACCAGTCGTTGGTCGGTTATCTATTATACCCACAGTTCTACCAGTTCACGTCAAAGTAGTCCCGCATGAGCCTGGTTACCGTATTGACCCCGTGTGCCTGGTGAATAATTAGCAGCTGACAATAAGTAAAATGTCCATGTCCATACACCATATAGAGACGTAGTATTTTAGTATACGAATATTTGTTGAAAAACATGCTTATTAGTCATGGTATGAAATGACATCAGATACGAATGCAAAAGAGAAGTGGTAGCACGTGTTTACCTACACATTGAGTCCACGCCATACTAACCGATACTATACACCAGGTGTTATTATAGGCCTATCTGCTGAAAGCTCATGCCGAGAGCCTTTCCCTGCATCAAGTCGTCTATAAAACTGTGTAGCTCTGATTCATGACAGCTACGCCTATTATATATATATAAATATATATATATGTATATATATATATATTAGTCGACTTAGTCGATTTATTGGTTTAACATTCGACCCTGGGTAACAGTCTTATAGGTGATACGTTGACTTGTGAAGATATTATTTAGCATATCTGTTGGTTTGTGTCATCTTATTCATGTTCAGATATTAGTGACGGGATATGACTGATCTGAACCATGCACGTCTAGGTCCCGGCTTAACCCAACTTCTGAGGATGAGTGCAGTTGCGCAAGAATAGGAGCCTTCTCCCATTTCAAGCCACCCGTAGAGCTGCCCGTCTCTGATATCTGAATGATCACTACGTTCCGGTTGACAAACATCAAAGTATTGAGCATAGTCCCTCACCAGTATATAACGACTCTCCTCCTTTAAAATGGGTATTTTCGTTCAATGTCTGATCCTGGGTAACAGTCAAAAGTTATACGTAGACTTGCGAAAATCTTATATTTAGCATATCTGTTGGCTTGACGTTAACTCATCCGAGCAGGTTAGTGAAGGGATGTGCCAGACTCAGTTGCTCATTTTGACAATTGGTAACTTTTTGGAGTTAACACCCAATCACAATGAGAAATCTGAATGGAATGCAATCGATCCATCGAAATCCTCTTATGTCAAAGTACTGTTTAGCGCATGCAGGTGAAGGGCGGTTGTTATACTAACAAACATCACAAACAATTAGGCGATAGGTCCCACTACGCCGATTTCCGAGTTTTAGTCACAACAAGAGTTTTGTAATAGCGCAGTCCTGACGAAAGACGGTTCGGAAGATAAATTAATTCATATTTACATGAACTTTGGCCTTCAGGAAGGAGAAAGCCAAGATATGCCAAATAGTTTTTGCCACTATGTTGTATAACATACAGTCCTTATACTCCACCGAAAGACAACAAATGATTGGTGAATATTAGCCCCAGTAGGGAAGTATGGTGACAAAAACCCAAATTACGGAACACTCCGAATGCACCAATACTCAGCGATGACAGTGCGCATCACAGCTTCCGATGCTTCAACATGGTTCTACCAGTCTCCATTCTATATCTGCAAATTGTAACATGCAAGCATCATTCACATTTTGTGTGGACGGTATGAAGAGCGAGAAACCCATAGACATCACGGCAAGGAATCACACCACATCGCTGTGCTCTTGTTCTGATACAAGGCTCGGAATATTGGAGAATACCGTATAATTGTCTATATTGACATCAATGTACACATATACGGTACATCACTTGGTTGGAACGAACACGAACACTGTGAACTGGGATGATAAAATGTTCAGCGTTCCACTAGATGCATGCATTTCAGATGAAAAAATAAAGATGTTTCGTATATGTATATTGGCTTTAAGGGTGATAGACCGGTGTCGTAAGCACGGGGGGGATTAGTGGGATTGTTAGGTGCCCGTAGGGGCTTGGCTTTGGAAAATACAAGGTATGCCTAAATCTCTTTAGGATAATATTATTCAATATGTAATGTTGTGAAATCTGTGTATATTACTGGCACTTGAGCTATATAATCGGAGGTAATTGGGCACTCAAGCCGACGCAAAATAGCATTTTGGGGAAGTGGGTCGAACTAGACTACAGAAGAGTGAATACAGTAAATCTTCTCAGTGTACTTGACCTACTAACGTTCCGTGATTCACAGTTATTCAATTCAGTTTGAAGTCTGGCGCTTTCTTTTATAGTTTATCCGAAGATGAACGAAACCACTGTCATGACTGCATGGAGTGCTAAGTATCATGGCACTATCAAAGAACAAACCTCGGCAGTATTATTCTCTGGGATGAAATGCGCCAATGCTTACATTTCCATTCACAGGGTAGCGAACAAAGGACATCACATGTAAGGCCTCCTTAACATACCGATACCGCATGTCCGAATGAAAAATGAAAGCTATTAATGGATCAGGGAAAAAGTCAGCCTCACTCGTTGTTACAAAGCTATATGAACAAAAAAGTAACAACTGTAATATATTCAGTTATTATTTACACGAATGTGAAAGTAACCATTAATTCATCCAGGTAAGACGATCATTGTCTGCTACGTGTCCGGAAATATCACCTCGTGATCACAAGCATGACCCTGTGCTCAATGTCAACAAATTAGCTCAGCAGTGGATTGTTCTGGCTCCGGATGACTGGCTAATACTTTTTTATTCAAATATAGTTCATCTCAATTCTTCAAAGACATCATCAAACAGAAAACAATAAGAGAGAGTAACGGAAAACTGAAACATGAATAGAGCAAACTGACATAGAACACACAGCAATAAAAACGTTGTGATAAAGATATAAGAAACAGCAACAATACTCACTCTGATTAAACTCCGATAATGCGGGTGCATTTATGTGCCTCACAGGTGTGGACTCCTGTGCCTTGCATAGTTTAGGGTTGATGAGGCTCTTTGGCGTTGGTTAGCGGCTCATCTAGTGTGGATATCACGAATAAGTATCCAGTGCCTGAGCTGTAA
>JAUOBX010440651.1:0-10433 GCA_032360705.1 Eupentacta quinquesemita
TCACTACATGGAACAGCGTCGCAATACAATGACGGTGCTCAGTTCGGCTTCAGGGCAGAATCTACTTCGGTTATAATATGAATTCAATGGTTGGCTGTAGTGATTTAGGCATGACCTAATACACAAGTAGCAAAGATTCGAAGAAACATTCATTCTATTAGTAACGTGTGCCATACATGCTGCAAATTCGGAATGTTACAGATAGATAACGCGTCTGAGTTTCTAATACAAAATATTTGCATGACGAGAAGTTGAACATTCAACACCTCTGTTGTGAACAATATCATTCTAAAGTCATAACACAAGCATCAACATTTTGAACGCTGGTGTTTCATCCCAGACGCTAGAACCCTATAGCTGCCTAGTGTCCTCATGGAACACCGGACACGTCAGGTGTTCAGGGAAATGAGTGCGTTCCATACCTTTCATAATCAAGATTCTCGAATATGCAGTGTGTATTTGGGAGGGTTGACTCGCCGGGAAAGGGTACCGATCCCATACGTGTCGGTAAGGGTGCATACCTGGATGCAGCACTCTCGTCAGCTGCAAACCCTCAATGCGAAGGAGGTGGTCATTACACGCAAACGACACCGTACAAATCACCTTTCACTCATTGTGAGCGATCGGGATGAAGCACTTTGCTCAAGGGTGCAACCTCTGGATTACCAGCTTGACACTCTAGCCAACTATAGGCTACCAGGCTCGACAGTATGCCAATGCGTATGTGCAGATTGGTTGGTTTCCGAGCTGACAGGTGGCACACCGTACTATCCGTATTGTAATCTTTGCGTCTCTCATGGAGCTGTATTTGATCCACTTTTGAAGCAGTTGAATTGGCCTCCTGATCATTATCTGGATAGGTGAGTTTTTTTGGCAAAACTGTGGTGACATGCATTTCGATCGCACCCATATAGAGAAGTATGTTGATTTTGCTAAGGTGACAGTGAGGCCATGGCAAAATTGTATCGAACAAACGAAAACGAAAGAATAACTAGGTTAAACACACGTATATGGCAAGCCAAATGTGCAATAATTCGATAAACACTGTTTTTCACCGATTGACAGTCTTTTTCGGTCGATAAACAGTGTTTATCGGTCGAAAAACACTGTTTATCGCCTTAAACACTGCTTATCGTGTGAAAAACACAGTTATTCCCGATAAACATTGTTTATCGGCGAAAAACAGTGTTTACTGATAAACACTGTTTTTCGAATCGAGAAACAGAGTTTTTTAACATCGACAAGTCATGTACCTATTCGAAAAACACTGTTTATCGAGCGGAAAACTGGGTTTATCGAGCGCAAAGCAGAGTTTCGCCGAAATAACTCGATAAACAGTGTTTTTCGAAAAACAGTCTTTATCGGTCGAAAAACTGTGTTTATCAACTGATAAACAGGGTTTATAAAATCGAAAGTCTCTGTTTCTCGAGAAACCCTGTTTAACGGTCGATAAACACTGTTTTTTTACCGATAAACACTGTTTTTCGACCGAAAAACACTGTTTATCAGCGAAAAACAGTGTGTATCACATCATTGCACATTCGGCTTGCCATACACGTAATACTGTTGCACTTTCTCGCACTCTGTCGTACTTTGTATAGGCCTACTGGCCCCAGAACACAGTTATAATCATGTTTGGCGTCCAAAACAGTTCTGCCAACCCATCCGAATGATTAAGGTAAGATGTACTGAACTGTTAGGTCATCGGAAGGGGGGGGGTGAGTCAGGGGGAACTCACAGTGATGTTGCTATGATACCATTGGGTTTTGTTTACTCAAATGCACCTCGCGTCATATTGTCTTGAGAAAATCAACTGACCAATAAGTTATCGAACCTTGGCATTTTTGTGCGGAAAACTGATGGCCCGAGGGGAAAACTGGGCGAAAAACCTTGGGTACACTTGAATATATCTGAATTCTTATTTTGAAATATGACAACAATTACCTTTGGAGTGTTTTCCTAGATATATCCCTGGGATTCCAATCTATATTCGATACGAGGGTAATCAGGCGCATCGTTACCTAGAAATACTGAGGCTGCATTCAGCATTGTAAACACCTAAATATGGTATATAGTAGCAACAGGTTGAGTTAAATAATTGACCGTTTTAGTCAGTAAGCTGTTAAACGAAGAAAGCGGTAGGTAATTCCTTTATTGCTCTTAGACTATATCAGTCGTGATTCAATTGTGGAAATAGGAAATGATTTACTGGGCTATTTATATTTTATTGATTTAATATATTAGCGAGTTTTTTGCGACCTTTATGATACAAAGACAAGCCTGAGTATTGTTGCTCCATCATGAGATGTTATAGTTTCTGTTATGATAATGATATATGATTTATGATTCATGATATTTATTATATATTATTATATATTATATATTATTACATATTATATATTATATTTTTGGAAAGCTATATATTATAAATAGAAGGAAACAAATTCCGAGGAAACAAATTCCAGGTGGACGTATATAGTGCGTGGGAAGAGAGAACAAACATGGGTTCCGAAGCGATTGCGAGGCTATAGGCAACCCCAACCAAGAAAAGTGACAGGAGGACTGATAGAAACCAATGATGCGGGCAGCTCCAATTGGAGCAAAGGAGGAACATTTTACAATCTACATTGTACATTTCACAATTTACTGTGAGTACAGCCACCCCTGGAGGAAACGCCTGATGGTGAATATGGGAATCGAGCCCGGAACAAACTGGACCTATTGCATTGCCAAGCGTCACTGATACCGCTCGACCACTCGTTTGCTCCAAAAACCAACGTGTCTTGATTATTACCTAGTTAAGTTAGTCACTTCCTATTAAACTAATCATACTAAACTACCTAACTTCTGCCTAAGGCTCAAATAATCGTAGAACGAGCTCAATGATCAAAGTCCCCGATGTCTCCGAAGTTACTCTCGGCGACATAAAATTAGACTTTACGATTTACTCGTCGAGTCAAAAAGTTAGGGGGCGGGACTCACCAATGATAATTTCTGATTGGTCAAGGTCATTTTATGTGACTGTGACATCATTTGATTGACAGCTCTAGATAAAATAGGGTGGAGCTGATATGGGAAGATCCGGGGTCTAATTTGACAGGAACAAGAGTGATCTAATTTGGATTTACATTTATGGTGTTCACACGTGAGATGGTGGGATCTACTTCGTTGTTCAAATAGTTAACATCGAAAGTAGAGAGCCATCAAAGTAACCCATATGAAGTGATGAATGGCAGAAAAGAAATACATAAACCCACTGTTCAATTTGTCAGAAAAGTTCGATTTATTACAGTTATTATTTAATTCAGCTGTTCCCTGATCGACTTGTTTGTCTGGTTTGTGTACCTGCATAGCAACAGTTGCTACATCCGTGGTATATTCAGTGTCCAGTGATTCTGGGTCCGAGATTGCCGCATTTAGAGCGGTGCGGCGAAGACCCCTTTCGAACTCATCCGAGTTTTTTGGGAGCGGACAGGTGTGCCAAGTTTCATGTCAGTCGCATGTACGGTTCCAAAGTTATTCGCGAACGTGACGAACAAACGGGCGAATGGAGAGACAGGATGACTGCTTGAACTGCTCAGCCGCAGCTAGAAAAAATGTGCGAGGTCAAATTTATGTTTAGCAATGTTATGTTTAGAACACGAATGGAAGGTTCTCAGAAATTGAGTATCAGTATTCAAAATTGGACACACAATATTTATTTATAAACATGTTTGCAAAGTGGGGTAAAATGCGTTTAGAAAAGTGTTCAATACCCTTCAATCACAGAGGTTATCGTCAGTGATGAGGATCGATTTATTTAAAATTCCGCCCGTGCCACCGGAACATTTCTCTCCGAACCCGTCAGTTTGCTCATTCTTCGTCACAAAGCACATTTACTTTACCCGGAAAGAGGTGGTGCAGCGGGTTTTAGTTTATACTTTGGTTAGTAAGTATGACAGTATGAGTGACCTGTAAATTAAATTAGCATAGGTTTCCCGCAAACCGTGTAAACAATATTATAGTTTAACGCGGTCACATAACGTTTGTTTAGTCTCTCATGATTTTATAAGTGGGGTGGATCGAGGTAGCGAGAGGGCTATGGCAAAATGCAATCAAGACTATAGAATAAGCATGACGACATTCACAGAAAAAAATAAGTGGGGTAAACGTTATCAATCATTCTCAGTTTGAAGCTAACTTTCTCCAATGGGAAAGTGTCCCCCTGATACTGTTCTTTCCTGTACTTTCCCATAGCTCCCTCGTATAGCTGTGGCTTATTGAGGGCTCATATACACTCTCAAGATGTAATTGGCAATTATAACACTTTGCTTAACACTGTTCGCCCCCACTTTGGGGAACGTGCTTGAGTTCTAAACATGTTCATCAATTGAACAAATATATTTACCTAAAACGTGAACAATTCCCGAACATGTTTAAGATTCAAAAGTTTCAATCGCTAAACGCAGTTGGTAGACTTTATACAAATCACTCACCGGTAAGACTTTATAGGCCTATATGCATGTGTCATCTCCAAAGACGACATTGACGTCAAATAAAAAAGATTATTTACTTGCTCTGTCACAAAACGGAATAATCCTATCTTACCAAGAGAACTGCATCCGCTCCTCCCTGTAAATGGCATCACCGTCATAAATTCCACACTCGTATACCAATCTATTGAATACAACTATCAAAACATTTCAACTCGGTGAACTGCGGATCCTATAGAGAAATCCTAAAACTTACAAATCCTTCATGTCCCTCGATTCCTCGAACAACTTGCAAACGATGAGATATTGGGTCAATGAGCGAATTAGACGAAGACTCAATTTTCCAAGACTGATCCACGGCCGACATCAGATGTGTTTGCGGTCATGCTGCTCTCGCAAAAATGGTATTTGTCAGTCCATCGATCGAACCGCCGGGAACTACTTGAATCTAGAGCGCATGCGCAAAATAGAAAAATGGAATAACCTGAGTTTATATAATAGCTTTGCCTAAAGTGTGTGAATCGTCTGCGTTATAGTCAGTACATGTGGGCAAATAGTCAATGTCGGATTTGTAATTTTGACGCGGTACGTGTTTTCGCAAACTTTCCTTGGCAGGGAAGATATATCAGGAATAATTAACGAGGCATTCAACTGCGCGTAATCTGATTATGGAACACAAGTTGAAAGAGGTTGTGAATGCTCCTTTCCGTATTTTCTCCATTCTGTCGGGGATGCATTTTGCCATTAAGTGCATGGCTCAAGTGACCATGTCCTCAAAGTTCAATAGCCAAAGATGGTCTATCGGTCGAAGAACTTACTTCATCATCCATCTGTCAAAGGGTAAATCAAGTAACGAAATGAGTGCACATGATTCATGATGAGATAATGCAACTCAATTAAATTTCCCATGCATGCACTTGTCAGTTAGTGAATAATTTGAAACCTATTTTCAAGTGTAGCCGTACAGATCTGTTGGTCCGTGCAAATTAACCTTGAATATACGCCGGATTGTTTCAGGTAAAACAGAGTAATTAGCTTTGGAACATTTACCGATATTCTCCAAGTCGACGGTTGAGGCTGGATTCGCTGGAATAATTCAAATAAAAGGTTCAACAAATTACACCGGGAATCAGGCCGTTCTGGCGTATATGAATAATTGGAGAAGCGAGTATTTATCCGCTTAGTCAGGTAATTAATAGGCTACAGTAGGCTTCATGGTGAATTAGAGATAAATCGAGTGGAAATCGCTGAGAATTTCTTTCAAATCGTTGACAACTCATGCGCTTTAACGCTTCAACTACCACTGTTGGAAATTTCCCAACATTTCAGTCTCGGTAATGACCCCTATATCTGCCCGATGTACCATTAGAGGATAAATACGGGTGTGTCAAGGGCTGTAATGCATTAGGACCGATGATGACGTCGTTGTGGAGTTTTGTCTACGATTACGTCATCAGAGGTCTTAAATGAATTACAGCCCGATACACCCTCGTTTTTATCGCCATTCATAAATACAACCCCGAAAAGTTCGAAGAATGCCCCTTTTCGAACGATTTTGCTATAGTAGTAGTAGTAGGTTGAGACTCGTCTATCCGACATGCTCAGCGATTATCCTCCTCCACGCATCGCGATCTTGCGCTAGGTTTATTGCTTCCTCAAAATTGTTGATGTTGATGTCCTTGAATTGAGACTTTATTTTTTATTTGGACACACAAGGGATATTATTTTTGTCCATTATACGGTTACGTGTTTGTTTAACCGACCAGGCTCCCTGGATGTTTTTGACTTTCGCCCGATCATTTCCTCATTAGGTGTATGTAAAAAATCAACGCCTCTGTCAGATTTGATCAAGCCCCCTGCGGCAATAAGACATCCAAGAATAGGTTCTTTCGCCCTGCTCATGAATAGGGGTTAGTCTAGTTATTTTTAGGTTGCATGGCAAATAAAAGGCAATATATTGTCCCGTTTTTATGTTGACAAATAAATCACTTTTTCTTTCCGTAGCAAACCACAGACTTCCCGAACGTAAATATGGCGACATGGATTCAAAGCACGGCCGTTAAATATTGTTCAATGAAACCGATTAACATCGTCACTGCTAGGGTAGAGAAACAACTGAAATAATTTCGTCAGAGAGCTTTCAACTAATATATTCGCTATTCATTGAAGTCAGTGTCCTCTCTGCCAACATCAGTAGCAAATGTTCACCGAGTTCATTTCCCATGTTTAACAAGACCACAACGATGTGGTGTGATTTCCTGCCTCATTTTTGCTAAGTTTTGTTGTTCAGTCGTATGTGTAATATTGCTACAGCGTTTTTGTCTTATGGTAGTTGACAACAAGAATCAATCATATGTCATTTTCGGTGTCAAAGGTGATGCAAAAACCATTTCGGACTTTGGATACTGGTCCACTGGGACATGTCAATAAGGCTTTTATGGTCATGTAGGCTGGTGATGTGACTTGTTCGCCCTGCTCTCCTCCCTCGAATTCGTTTCAAATTTAAGTGTAGGATTTTCGGTTCAAATTATTACGAATAAGATGTTTTGATTACCATTGTGGTGACAATATTTCTGATGTTACCCTGAATTATCCTAACCAACCATATCAAGGGAATTGAGTCAATTGAAGTAATCTGCTTGATAGTCTCGTTTGTTCATATAGGATGAGGGTGAACATTGGGGAGTGGGCAAAGATCATACCTGGCTGAATACTGTTTACACAGGTAATCGATTGATCGAATATCATCAAGGAAGCAACACTTCACTGATCATCAAGTGTATCCATTCTCCCCCAGTGGAGACAAGTCAGTGGATCACAATGCCACACCAGCCCGGGAATAAGAAGCAAATTTGGGTAATATGGGACCAGTATTGAAGGCCATTTGGCGAAAAGATGAATAATTAGTAGATTAGTTGTAGGTTCACCTCTCCCACATGGTGAAGAAGAGACGAGCCTTCTACACAATTGCAGTAAACTGTTAATCGTATTTAAAAGGTATCGAGACGATGCATCACCGACATAACAAGCGCAAAGCCTGTATATCCACATTTGTACTCTATAGTTATTCTATTCCAATTTGACCTCTGTTGACCCGATGTGACCTTTGATGACGAACCAATAATTAATAGGAATCATTAACTATGTATGTACAACGTATACATACCAAGAATGACGGCTGTGAAGCATTCAAAGCTTACTCTGTATTTGGCCTCTGCTGACCTGATATGATCTCTGACCTGACCTAAAATTATTATGGATTATTTACTATATGTACAACTTACATATCGAGAATACAGCCTGTGCACCATTGAATTTAGTAGTTATGCTGTTTACAAAGTGTTCAGTGTCTTTTATGATCTTCTATATACTGATTCAGTGTAGACCTGTCACATGCAGATCGATAACTGGAGATAACTTGTAACAAGAGCATGATAGAAGGGTGGTGCGATTGACTTTATGGATTGCCCCAACAAAAGGAATCTGATCGTCACAAAAATAGCCCTAAAGGTCACACGGTAAAACGGTCATATGAGGTCAAAAGATCAACTGAGGTCAAAGTCGATCACCAGATGCATTTCACACAAACAAACAAAACTTTCCGATAGTCCCCATAAAATGTTTCGTGGTCAAGATATATGGACTATATGCACTAAAAACATTAGGGTTCTTCCTCACCATAATTGCAACCAGCATGCTTAATATGAACGTATTTGATGCTTTCGTTCCTTAGATATCGTGTTCACACGCTTTTCGTTTTTTCAATGACCTCGAAACTGCACCAAAAACATAATGTTTCGTGGTCAAGATATATGGATCGTCCTACTGTGACCTTGAATGACCTTGAACTGGCACTAAAAATATTAGGGTTCTTCCTCACCATATTTGCAACCAGCATGCTTAATATAAACGTATTTGATGCTTTCGTTCCTTAGATATCGTGTTCACACGCTTTTCGTTTTTTTATTGACCTCGAAACTGCACCAAAAACATAATGGTTCTTTCTTTCCATAATTGCAACCTTCATGCCGACTATGAACATTTTCTTTGCTTTCGTTCTCTAGTTATCACAATACACACACACACACGAACACACACAAATCACACACACACATACATATTCACACATCTGCATTGTCGCATTGATTCCTGCAAGGAATAGAAAAAGGAGGCAAAGGTATTGACAAGTTGTGACACGTGTATATCGCTCACTGTCAGCATCCCTCAATCCTCTTGAGAGGACTCGTTGCTCGACATCCTTTCGAGTTTATGACGATGACGCCAAGAGTCTTGTAGATCCTCGTTGTACCACGGAAACATCCTTCGAGAGAAGCGGGAGTAGTTATGACAGGAATATGCTTGTCCAGTATGAGCAACGGGTCGGTCAATCTCAGTGTCAGCTGGGAATCTATCTATTTGGCAAAACACCATCCATTCCATCGGAATGGCAGTTACTGCAGACTACTTCTGTCACAGCGAATTACGGCGTGCTTGAAATACAAGCTCATTAGTGAAACACTATTAGTCTTGTTGTTTAAGGATGAATTCGATCGTAGGATACCCTCAGAAAATCCATATTTTGGATTATATGAAGGTATATCTGGTTGAATGAAGACATGAGAAGATATGAAGTTGTACATGACCTATAATAATTCTGCAATCTCGACGCCTCCTGCATATGGCCCATATCGGTAAAACGTAAAAACCAATCGTGATATAGCCCACATAAGCATTTGAAGTGAGTCTTGAAAAGATAAATCGAGTTGAAGAATAACCTGGGCCAAATGAAACTACACATATAACTGGCTAATTCTTCATCTGTCAGAATCCGAAACATTGTACATGCTGTTCGTCACGCACACCGCTTTGCCCCTCTTCCGCACAGATATACACATCTTATACAACGTTTTTTTTTATCACTAAACGAATAATACGAACTGACAAACCATCTCCGTCATAACCCTGCGGTTCATCCGTTACTCCAACAATAACCTTAATTCAGATTAGGTGAAGCCATTTCTTCAGATTATAATTTTCTTTGCGATATAATAAAATTACCAACCTGTAAACCTAATTTCCCCGCCTTTCGCCTTCTTCCTGTGGATTTCATTTTATCCTCACATGCTGGATAAAAATAGCAATGGTAAAAGCAAGAACAAACATTTACATAATCAAACGCAGGAAGTGTACAATTATTTCTAATTCACCCTAGGGTGGAGGAGATTGAAATCGGACATACTTCAGTATTTTTTCCCATCTAACATATGGACAATGTAGAAGTGAAGCATAGCATCGTGTATGGTATTTGTGTATTGATACTAGCCGAGTAGTTATCACTGCAACGTGCCAATAGTCACCCGAGGTTCAAATCTTAATCTGCTCATACCAAATACCTCCCAAACGATAAACGATATAGCATTTTCGTTAGTTCCTGAGCATTGCTGACTGGAGCACGGAAAATCCGAGGAAAGCAAAGCACGTTGGTGTTTGCGTGTAATTCAGTGGCGAATGCATGGGGTGGGTTTGAGGTCTACCCCCCTCCCATCGACTCAAGTGATCAACACATATTTGACACATATACCATGTCTCAGATTGTCTATTGGATATGTAACATATATCGTACATGAAAGCATGTGTCTAGGTGCTCATCAGCCAAATACCATTTATTTGACAATAGGGTAATTGAGGTGATATTCGAGGACGTCTTTACTTTGGGTCCAGACCTGAAACCCCCTCCCTCATGACAATTTTTTCGGTACGCATATGGTGTAGATACCCCCATGTACCCCCAACCAAATCCTCACGTTTTGACATTTGGAGTATTGTATGGATATAATGTATACCGGGATGGAATGACCCTTTAAGCACAGAGATGGAATAGTTACATTGGCCACACTAAGCACACCGACGATCATGTGGACGCAAACCGGCTGATCGAGTATGTAAAAATAAGATTGATAA
>JAUOBX010440762.1:0-10433 GCA_032360705.1 Eupentacta quinquesemita
CCCCCCCCCCCCCCCCTCAACCTCCCATCCCTGCTATATCTCAATCGTTGCACCCACTCTTGATAGAGACTCCAATAAGTAGAAAAAAAGAGTTATCTGCATGAAAATAAAAATTGCATGTACAGTGATTATGGCCTAATTGAGTAAGACATATATGCATACTAATAATTGTGCCACATATCTCTCACGAGTCTTCCAGCTTCGAATCAGACTCCTCATCCTCCACACTTAGCGTTTCGCGTCAGGTTGCCAACATTGGGATCATTCTGCCAGAAAGTCATGTATCGAGCATCCTACAAGATCACTTGTTGCACGCAATCCACATTAGTGGCTCTAATCACCCATGAAAAACCACTCTCGAGCTGCCTTGCCGATGATGATGGATGACTGCGTGGATGTTCAACAGATTATACCGCTGGCACTCGGCTGACGTAGGCTTATTCCGATCAAGCTGTCAATCCTAATGGCACGTGGTTATATACTTTTCCTTCCATTGCGCGAGTCTGCCAGACATGGCACTAGAAAAGGGACTCGTGCTTGTGCTCATGGAGCAGGAATTAGGTTGTTGAAGGAACATGAAATGAAATAATATGTTGGTTTCCGGTTACACCTCTGCAAAAAATGGGACGGGAGGGGGGTAACAAAAATTATTTTGCAAAAATATTTTATTAGATTTGTAGGCCTACAACAGCTAGGCTTCCTTTGCGCTTCTCATTCCCGTCATATTCCAGTGTATTGGGCCTAGGCTTATATCACCAATGTCATGTAGCCTCCCTTGGCATGTTTATCATGCATGCTTGGTTAACTGTATGTACCAGATTTTGTGCATATTCGATGAATTTTCACATAACTCATGCAAATTAGCATGCCAATGACCCCAGAATTACTTGTTCGCATATTGCCATGCTTAGTTCACTATACATGTACCAATTTTCCTTCAAATCCGTCACTGTCCAGAATTTTGCATAATTCATGCAATTTAGCGTGCCAATGACCTCAAATGTCCCTTGGCATATGATATTTGTGATGCCCAGTTTACTTACGTGTACCAAATGTCTTGCAAATATAAAGCTGACTATGTTCACTCTTAGGAAATTCCCATATGTGTAAGCCTTATATCATTTGTTATGTGTTCCATCACTAGATAAAACCCATCAAGCAATGCTCATTGAATATGATTTCCCAGTAAGATATTATTTTGCTAAAACCAAAAAAAGTAAATGGTCCCCCACAGAAAAAAGAACAAAAATACCTTTTTCTCTCTTTTCAGGGTGGGCTGCAGGGCCATACATTTTTTCCCATTGGCGCATATTTTTAGATACAGACGGGATACCGAAAACAAATCAACAACACACGTGTTCCACTTGTGCAAGAAATTTAGGAGCACAACGGCTGATCGTTCCATCTCATTTATTACTCTAAACAGGAACTTGTATTGTAGATTTGGGCACAATTTAAGATTCTTATCATCACCACCAATGCTTTTCATGGGAAAGGACTGATCTTCATCTCAATTCTAATCCACGAATATGAACCTGGACAGACGGTCCCTTCAGTCCTATGAGCTGCCGGCCCCTAAAAGGGCTCTCAGTCTGCTAATAATATTTTGGGGAAATCCTAAATCGCTCATTTGTAATTGCCGCTGCTACACAGCAGAACTAACTCTGACTGATTTTGAGACTTGTTACTTTGCTCTGATTTACAGACACAATTCTATGTTATCTGTTGCCTAACTTTCTGCATCATTCGCCAATGATATATGAATCAAGCTTCCACAGATAAAACTGAACTTGGGCACAGCTAGGGCATTGAAGACTCATCTCTTGAAAGAGGCTTTCTATTAAATTTTCCTCTGTATCTTTTTAGTACAGTATGTGTTCATGTGGAGCACCCTAGAATATTGTTCAAGATATGGTGCTATATAGGTTTTCTTTTCTTCTTTTTTCTTCTCCATTCATATATTCCCTGATTTTTAGGCTATTTTCGGTAATTTTAGACTCACACATTGCACAATTTTGCATTGAGAGGCATTCAAAAGGCATTTTTCGCCCAGGAGGAGGCTATTCTTTCCAAATTGTGAGCACCCAAACCCGTCAACCCACAGAAAATAGCATACACGGAACACATCAATGAATGTTTCTTTTTCATCCCCTGCTCAGATCAATCCAGCGATGAGAGGATAGCAGAATCCACAGAGAATGTCAACCGGCCCCCAGAGGGCGGGGCAGCAGCCAACCCGCCAGCCCCAGCACCCATCAACCCACAGAAGGTCATCTCCGGCAGCACCTCGGCTAACAACCTCATCATCCATGCAAAGGGCGAGATGATCATCGGGGTCAACGGGGTAACTGCATCTTCCTCCACCAATGGGAACCTCTACATCGGGGCCACTGGGGACATGGCCATCACCGTCAGCGGGGGTAACCTCGAGTCCTCTGCCGCGACTGCAAAGGACTCGACTGGGTCCTCCGATGAGAGGGTCGACCGGGCCACGACGGACTCCAAGGAGGAACTGCCGAGAAGGCAGGAGGCTCGCGTCCAGTTCGCCAACGGCAACGGCGTCACGATCGAAGAGAACGCCCTCGCGGTCCCCGGCGGCCAGAATGGGAAGAGACTGGAAGACCTTGAAGGAGGGGGAAGGACCATCTCTGAACCGGGGTCTTTACCAGATGATATAGTGAGTGTCAGTTAAAAGCAAATACGACGAATATGTTGAATTATAATAGATTCTGGAAATCTACCTTGACTAAGGGCGTTTTCTCGCAAGATAAGTCAGTTGCCAGTTTGGGAAGTTTTCATAATACTCTTCTGTGCCTCGTATTTGTTGACTGAGTCTGGCGCAGATGTGCCGCTACTTCAGGATGAGTCAAGTTCAGGCTTGGTGCCTTCCAGGCTTGTTCCCACATAAGTGAGTGAGTCCCACTGGGAATATTACTCCTGTATGTCCATGTAATATGTTAGCTACTTTGTGTTCAAGGAAGTCTAAAGAAGCCCTATTGCTTTTATGAATAAAATCCACATTATTTCTACAAAGAATCCCTTCTAGCCTAGCCTTGACTGGAATTTAGCTCTGAAAGGCATTATACTACCGTATCCCATCTTATGGTTGGCATGGTAACTCTTTGGTGTAAATATGTTGTTATTCACAGGCATGCCATTTCAATATGATCAGAAAATACAATTACCTTTCTGAATGTATAGAATAAAAGTGAAAATTACTGGATACCATTTGGTTTTATAAATGCATCTGTAACAAGTAGAAAGTGCACAGGTATAACACAGACCTCTCTGTGCACTTGTCTAATGGGTTGATAACTTTGTGCTAGCTTATTGTCAAATAGCTGCTTTTATTTATTTCATGTTCTCATCCACAGCAGGAAGAACTAGAAGAGCCACTGGACCTAGCATTCCCTAAGGGTCTACGGAAACGCATCACATACATCCTGCTCATGCCCCTGGTTCTACCGCTGTGGCTAACGCTTCCTGATGTCAGACGACTGGTGAGTGCTCCGCATGATGCTACTGACCCATTCCCACAATTTTAAACACAATCATGAGCATCCATTCCCTTTAGCTTGATTCTCTGATTGTAAGCTGAGAAAGTTATTACCAAAGTTCCCAGGGAACTTCCAAAACAGAAATGCCCAGCCACCCTTCTCACTGGCCTTCAAGGTCAACAAAGTGCCTAGCAATGAAGGTCATAAATCATTTAACCACGCATGCACAGATCTATTAGCTGGCTACCTGTGCCAGTAGTAGTGCAGGGACTGACAGTTTTATCTTGTTTACATTCTAGTTTCCATGGATGCAGTGCTGGCATGCAAGGCCAATGCAGTAACCACAATACCTGTGACCTGCAGGGTGCCATCAATCCCTCTTTCCCGAGCTGTGACTGGCAACTCGGGCAAGCAGAGCTAAAGGCATTTGGCAGGCATGATGTATAACAAGCTCCATTGTAGCTTGATCCTAGTCAGTACAGAAATTGCACGTTTCGACAACGAGACAGCACAACCTAAAAATGACTTTAATGCAAGTTCAGTGTGTGCTGGACCTAATCACATGCTTAGTATGTGCCTTATCTACCTACTGACCTCATGCTCAGCTTCAACTAATAGAAGGAATAATGAGTACTTTCAAATTGTGAAAGCAATAATAGTCCTGAGGCACTGCACTCACTCACTCATTTAGGTGGGCACGAACCTAGGAGGCTGGAAGGCACCATGCTGCATCCACCCTCCGCTTCAATTCACCGTCCGGCCATCATGGATACCTTGTATTATGTAGCATGGTGGTCCATTGATTTGCGCATCGTGCATCCAAACTGCCATAACTTCCTCATTATGGTTCGAACCTCAAGTAATATCACCATTAGAATCATCTCATCGAGCTCATTCATATGACATACAGATGAGGCATATTGCAAGAAATATTTGCAAGTTGTGAATCAAAGAATAAAAATAGTAATTTTTGTGTTAGCCCCATTAATTTGCGCACTCGCCAGTAGATTGGACCTAATAATAAATTGTGATGATGTCTGGAGAAATTTGTGAGACAGGTTCGTTAAAACAATAATTTGTTACATAGAGTGTGGACTTTTCCTATCAGACAACTGTTCGAAGAAATTCGTTGCTTTTTATAGTTAGGATAGCAGCTTATATAGGCTAGGATTCAGTGTTGCTAGGTATGGGACAAGTGCGCAAAATCGATGTGCAGTGACAATACGTACTGAAAACTGTACCACGAGAGGATCACACGCACTGCACAAGCAATACGTACGTGTCAAGCATGATGTGTATCACGACCACAGCACGAAGTATCCCAAACACAATAAGTGCTTATTTAGATGACACAAGATGTCGCCAAGTATTGTGTATGTTCAAAACTCTTAAGCTGTTCGCCAACAGGCACGATTTGTTCAGGATGTGTCAAAATGTGTGCCATGCTTATCACAACATTGGTTTGTGCTAGCCTGGGGGCGATATGTCAAAACCATAGGAGCTCTTCATTCATCGTGCTCGACATCGTGGAAGTTGGCGTGCAGCATGCATCTGCAGCATTTGTAATAGGCTCGTTCGCACTGTAATGATAACTAGACCACTCTTAAGGGTCCGAGAGTCACAATTTTTCACAATGACCAATGGTGGCGCTCAACTTAGTTGATGGCCTTGTCATGAAGTGCCTTGCACGTGCCCCCTTCCCCCCTCTCTCCACCTCCCCCAAAAGAGCTCCTACCAGTAGTCTGGGAGTAACAATTCAAGTAATGACTGATGAAAGGGCTCCACATAGCTTAACATCTTATAGCCCCCCCCCCCCCTCCCAATGCCTCCATCAATGGATATTGTATCTAGAACTGCCTCTGACATTCATAGAGAGATAAACAAATATCAACTAGTTCATATGAAATAATTTATGCAATACCCTCACCGCCAATGTGTGACCAGAGCAATTGAATTACATCATAATCTCCCCTAGAGTGACCAGGCCTTTACGAGCTGCAATCTTATTTCACAGAATGCCATTACCGGAGAAATCTGTCATTCCATGCTGAATTCCCTGGAGCCAGTTCAACAAACCTTCAACAAATGTCACCTGCTTTTCACCCCTATCCCTCTCCACTTCTGCCTATTAGACAATTTTGAAATCCCCATTGGTGGCCACTTTGCCTAACACCAGATTCTGTCTTCGTCCGCGAGCATCGAGATAATAAGCCTGATTCCCTGCGGACCTCTAATCAGGTTAAATTTAATTACAGGTTCTTAGAGGAAACTTAACTTCCCTCCAGGACCCGTATAATCTTTTTGTTTGTGCTGGCCACGCCACTTGTCCATATTACACCACTGTGATTGGCACAGTCGAGTTCCCCGTACGTGGGCGTTCAATTAAATCTTCGGTTCTATTGCAGCCTTTGCAGGCCTGTTTTGTCCAATTCTGTTGCTCGTTCTCGGAGCCATATTGCATCATGGATGTAAAGCAATGATATCACTGTGATTTGTTGATGCAAATGCACACAGTATGTTCGAGACTCCCGTCGTTCATTACGCCTTGCAAGGAATATTTTAAAATTGAATGCTAGTGCATTCATTTTAGGGGGTTCTGGCAAACATCATATTTCTCTCCTGTGACATCCCATTCCGATGTTCTAATATTATAGGGAGCATAGATGAAACCAGGTCAACATATTATGAGGACTGGAGATAGTGTGCGTGACTGTTGCATTACTTCATAATAAAAAACGTGATCTCATTTTATGTAACCTTTTATTCGCCAAAATTTGCCTCTGCCAAATAATGTTGAAGTGCTCAACAGGAATTGCATTTGGGACAAAATAGAATTATTCAATAATAAGCCAATTCACAGTTGTAAATATGAGTGGTAAAACAGTGTAAACAATAATGGAGATATTATTTTCAAAATGTAATCTCATTTTATGTAACGTCCGGGTTTTAATTGCTATGTTGTTTTCTAAAATATTGTTGAAGGGCTCTACATGAGTTTAGGACAGAACAGAATATTTTGAATAATAAGCCAATTCACAGTTGTAAATATGAGTGGTCAAACAGTGTACACAGTAATGGAGAATATTTAGGGTGCGGGTCACTCTTTGAAATCTCCTCTGCATATTTTTCTCTCCTCTCTAGCACAAACATCACAAATATTTCCTGCATACACATGGACGATAACATAGTCGAGAATTCATGTTTTCAAACAAGTTATGACAGTGAAGTTTTGTCAGTTGAGTTTACCTTGCGACAATAAGTATGTTCTGATAACTATATGTCTGTCCCAGAAGCGCAGCTGCTGGGTGCATTCATGCACAGCGATAACCTTGAACTATAGCTTATTCAGTCTCCCATCCAATACCTTCAGTTTGCAAGAATTGTTCGCAGTTTTCTTGTCGAATATGTCAGTAATTCTCTCCACCTAAAAGTGCAGGATTCCATAAAATCTCCCCATGAAATACACAATTCTCGCTTTCTTCTCCATTCTGGGTCCTTGTCCTGTCACTATATAGCAAGTAAGTGCATGAGGGTAAAGTCCTCAGGTATGAAACCCATTATCAGAAGTACCGAGAAATGTCCACATCAATCCCTGGGAAAAATGTCTCAAAATGATCTTCTTGCAGATACCCTAATTGAGTGAACCCCATGTCAGCCCTCCTCAATGACAAAGATAGTGATCTCTGATTATGAAATGATTCACCAGTCAGGCAGGCCTAAAAGCCTTTCTTAGCATCGGGAATTAAACCTGTCACATTCATGTAGCGCCCCTGTGATGATACATTCTATCGAATTTTTCAAGTAAATTCTGACATATGTTATGAACTTACGTGTAATATATTGTGATGTCTAGTCACTTTTGATATTTGGCAGTGGAACTCTTGTGTGTTGCCATTGGTAAACGTACTGTTGGAAGATTTTGCAACTGCCTCTGGCGACCAGGAAAAGAGTCTGGCGAACATTGACTAAAAGGAATAATTTGATAAGTCAATGGAATTTTTTTTGTATTAATACTCAGAATAGATTGTTATTAATTCTTCCGTCCAATTCGTATGGAGGACATGATAACTACCAATGATTCTCTCACCTACATGATCAGTTCCTAACAGGACAGGAAATGAGCTTGAAGGCGAGGGTTCACAATCTGAAAATGGAAAATTGTCCCATCCAAATTATCATGGGGTCGAAAAAAACATGGATGTAGGTAGAAAATCCCATCCTTCCAAGCATTTTCTACTGAAAATACCTCAGAACACCCGTGATGAAAAAATTAATTCCTGCTCTGGTTCCTAACATCAGGAATGATAGCACGTTAGTCTAACAGTGACTGATATGATAACATTACCGATACCACGTTATTCAACTATTCAATTTCACCAGTGGTCATGGGCGTCGATCCTGGGGCGGACGGGGGTACATGTCCCTCCACTTTTTGGGAATGCACACATTGACTTTGGATTTGTTCACAGTAAAATTATGATGTAATCATCCATGTCCCCCCCCCCCCCCCCCACACACACTTCAAGTAGAGATCAACGCTATTGCCAGTGGTTATGATATATCCTGTTCGTATAAGGTGATCTCCCACACAAACAGTTAGGTTAATTTTCCTAGTAAATGTGGAGTAGAATATGTCCACAGTATGAAAAATCTTATATCCAATATGTTACATGCTAGGCAAAGGTGGCCAGCTCAAAACCAAATCACGCAACATAGGACGTGAGGAAAGTGGAATTTAGGTAAAACAAATATAATTCAGCATCATTTCTACAGCCAAACATGCATACATATGAAGAAAATATAATTAACTGTGTGACGTCATAAAACATTGCGTCAAAAATTACCTGACCTCGCGCTCACCCTCTTATCAGATCAGTTTCAGGGTTGACTTTTCTTATTAAACTGATCAAAAGGAATCATAATCTTGTCATGGTCTTCACTCCCAATGGCCTTCAATCACTCACAAATCCATGCAGTAGCAAGTGGACCTGAATTGCTAGTAAACATGTCATCTTTGAATATAGTCTCTGATGGCACACGCAATGAAACGGAAGTCGACTGCTAATTTCCAGGTGATCAATTGCCATTAACTCACTACTTAGCGATGTCTGTTCACTGAGGGGTGTATAAGTGTGCTGCCGAATGAGAGATGGATTTGTTTGTAAATAAGAGGGAGCACTTCCGTCTTTCTTTCATGTCCCATTTTTGCAGTAAAACAGCTCAGTTAATCGTATAGTTAATTCAAAGATTGAACTACCAAAAGTTGCTGTAGGTTGATCTGCTGAACCCATGATGTGCAGGCGGGCAATCCGCCAAGGGGTATCCATGCATTAATTATGAATCTTGACCTCTGATAGCTTGAGGATTCCCATGAACCATTTTAATTTGATGTCTGATGACCTTGAAATTACTTCTGTGTTGTTCAGGAGTGGAATTACGCAAATTTGAAATTACCGCCATGCTCCTCGAGACCAACTGTAGTCCACACTCAACAAGTTTTGTGTAAATCAGACAAACTTGATAACTTTGCATGGAACCTGCAAAGTAAATTTCAGCAGTCGGGCTGCTCCCTATATTCAGTCAGGGACTGCTCTAAGGCACTCACACCATATTACCCCTGATCATAAGTGACTTGTCAAACCCGTACTATATGTACTACACAACTTGTGCTGTTCAATCCTGACACACATGTCCCGTGTGTCACCACATCCTGTATCCTGGGGGAGAGCATACTGCAGCAGTGTGTGTTAGCTGGGCAATATGGAGGGAGAGGCCATTCATGGGTGCACATTTCCCTCAGGTTTTGACCTCCATTGGTACACCACTACCATATTCATATTGATAGTGGCCTTTTGAGAATTACAATGTACAGGTTTCACATTACAGTCAACCTCGTAGAAGTCCATTCATATGACTTATCCTTATAATAGAATTGTACTTTATAGAAAGAAACCCATTAATGAATTTCCCATGAAAAGTATCTCCTTCCATCAACTCCCTGTTGAATGAAATTGCCAGCAGTTCAATATATGATGGTAACATAATGTGGGTCTACAAGGCTTTCATTGTCATATGATCTGGCATTTTTCCCAGAAATTATATCCTTATCATCAAATTGCACTTTACAGAATGAAACCCATTAATGATCCATGGAAAAAGTCCCCTCCATAACTCCCCCTGTGGATAAAACTGCCAGCAGTTTCAATATATAGTAATCACATAATGTGACTCTACGAGGCGTTTTGTCGAGCCTGCATTGAGCCAACGTATGCCTTGGGGCGGGTTGTAGAAGAAATCAAATTTGCTAACATGATAGCTGCCTAACTCCTGCCTCCCAACAAATTTCATCTTGTAAGATGTTGATCTGTGAGATTTAGTCATGTTTATCCAATTGCTTCTTCAGTTACATAGGATAACAGGAAGATGTGAGTCATGTGACTAACTGCATACATTAACAGATTAGGCCGCAAGGATAGGAGATTCTAAGAAACCCATTTGATGGAGTATACAATAACATTTTCAGCCAGAGTCAAAAACTGCAGACGCAGTACTGTGAGCAAATCCTATGTGATTCTCATCCTAATGAGATCCCTTGTGTGAGTCTGGGGCACGAGTGAACAGAGGTATATATATATATCCTGTTCGTGAATAACATGAGAATGTTAAATGTCTGTAAGCAACTTACCTTTGCACTGAATTCAGTGAAATACAAATGTCCTAGTATGATTCATCTCATAATAAGGACCCATGCAGATGTGCAGAGCAATAGCGAACCAAGTTTTATTTTGCTCGGAATGGACATGTGTGTGTAATTTTCAATTGTGCATTGCAATAAGCCAGTTCACGGTTGCAATTCACGCGTATGCTAATGATCTGTGTCGAAGGTCAAAGGGGGACGCGCGCAGACCAGGCGACTCGTACAGTGTACAAAGCAAT
>JAUOBX010440873.1:0-16642 GCA_032360705.1 Eupentacta quinquesemita
CCGCAAGGATATGTTATTTGAATACCGTTTGGTTGAAAAACTTACACCACTGACGTGAAGTCAACCAATTTACCGATATGCGTATATACAATGAACAAACTATGGACACTTGAGATCACGGGAGTGGTGGGGTAGTGGGATGTTAAGAGGATTGGAATGAGGGAGCCACAAACATACGCACACAGTCACAGACACACACACACACCCGAACACATCGCAGTTGGCTGATATCAGCTGAGTATATATACGTTTGTGCTAGTTCGATACACCATAGGCAAGACTCATATCACATACACGAAAATTTACCAGTGTAATATCATTACTGACGGTGCCTAGTTTCCTTGTCGATTATTGTTACCAAATTGCATGAACCAAAACAGTTTGAAAATACATTATTAACTCTCTAATCTTCCCTGGCCCTAAAGCAAGACTTCAAAACCGCACAGTTTAGAGACTGAGTTTAGCCCACATTAACACCTCGAGAGAGAATGTCTTCAAAACCGTCCGTTCCTGACATTGCCGTCTTCACCGCGCCCGCACCCGATATGTTATTAGAATAGTGATATGGCGTCGACAGTGCAGCCTATAGTACGTCGACAACATCCGTAGACACGTAAACTGGATTATCCGTGAGATCGTTGCCGATAGCCGATTGCCAGTTCCTGGCCAGTCTTCACATCTTCCAACTCCCCCACTACGGCCGGTGACAATGATATGACTCTCTGAGGGGCGTCCCCTGACTCGTAGACAAGATTATCAGTAAGATCATATCCAAGATGGCCTGCCGAGGCTGCCG
This sequence comes from Eupentacta quinquesemita, assembly GCA_032360705.1. Classification (NCBI taxonomy): domain Eukaryota; kingdom Metazoa; phylum Echinodermata; class Holothuroidea; order Dendrochirotida; family Sclerodactylidae; genus Eupentacta; species Eupentacta quinquesemita. The sequence goes on from JAUOBX010440873.1 coordinate 797, forward strand.
CCTCCCGGAATTCTGGAAGCTTGTAGTTTTCACGTCTTCCCACCCTCCCACTACGCCCGGTGACGCAGCGCCGCCAGGATCCCCTGACTGACTCGTAGACAGGATTAGCAGTGAGATCGTAGTTGAGATTTTCCGCCGGATCCGGAGAGTCCTTGTCGCTCTTTCCTCTGTTTTATGACACCATATTGCAAGAGAAATGAAAGCGACTACGGCAGCGCCGATAACCGCAATTGCCGCGACTGAAGATTGCCGCGACTGAAAAACCGCTCAGCGTTTCAGAAGATTCAGAGGATCCGGACGAAGTTGTCTGGGGAGATATTGAACTTGGCGATGAGGTTTCTGCAGATCTGGACAGGAGCGTCTGGTTAGAGGTTGACATTGACGCAAGAGTTATTGTTTCCATCGTGGATGAGTTCTGAGAAGGCGTTGAACGTTCACCCGATAGCTTTGTGGTCCCTGCTCCTCTGGTCGTCCTATGAGGAGGACTAGTTTGGGAGATCGGGGCGTCAGTTTGGTGATCTCGGTTGAACAGTGATAGGACCAATGCTACACGAACGATTAGCATCATCATATCGTGGATGACCGCATTTGTAAGTATTCGCGTCATCCGTGAGCTTCATTGGGCCAACGTGCAATATAATAACACCCTCTACTCCTACCTGAGTCACATCTGACATTTCGGTTAGTGGCGTTGACATTGGACCGTTTGTTACATTCCGCGTGTTGCTATTGCCCCCGTCTCGATCAAACCATCTATAGTAACAATGCAATGTGAAATATTCGCCGACCATCTTGGATAAGGAAGTTCCCTCCTGAAGACAGTACTGGCCACTCGAAGTAACATTCAGTAGTAGTTCGCTAACTTCCCTTCTTCCGGTGTCACTGGTCACTACACATTCATAGGTCCCATTATGAATTATTATTTTTCTACTCATGTTTTACTCTTTTTTTACTTTTCTACCCTTTTTCACCTTTTTACTATTTGTAAGTTCTTACTCTCTGTATTGTTATAGTATCCTTCTGCCCTTTTTTATTATATATTTTTCGTATCTTGTTTTTAGGTCGTACTTTTGCTTGTAAAGCGCCAAGAGGCCTTCGGGTATTTGGCGCTATATAAATACTTGTTTATTATTATTATTATTATTGACTGGACCCGTGTTATCGTCAGTACTAGTACTTTACCTCTCCTGTCCGAACCAAAATTATTATTGTTATGCACAAGAATCACCACACCGTGCTTGATAACAATACGTGGATTTGAAAACTCCGAAGCATTGCAGTTCATCTTGATGTTGTATTCGCCTGTGAATACGACCCTGTTCAAATCATATTCATTTACCTCAAACGAAATACTGCCCACATCACAGATCAGCCAAAATAGAAATCCATACACAGTAGTTATACTCCTAACTATATCCATTGTAATATATTCTTGCAAGTGATTTGGTATTTTATTAGGTTTTTCATCGACAGCATAGACATATATTCCTTCCTTGAATAAGAAGGTTCCACAAAGCTACAAATGGTTTCAAGACTATTGTCAGTTACTGGAAAGTGTCTCAGTCTGCATAGCCGTGATTCCCCCTTCCTTACAAATATACTTATAAATTGAGCTTTCTATTTGACTGAAATTCCTTTCGAAGAATATCATTAGAAGCCTCAGGAGCTGCACGTAGACTCAATGTCATTCCCATAGGTATACGCAGGCACTGGTAGAACTGTCTCAGGCTATATCCGATAATATAGACGTGATTCTTCCTCCCTCACGAATATAGTTATAAATGCAGACTACAGCCTGCTGGTAAATTATAATTGCCTTTCCCGTGAATCTCATGGAGCTGATTGTGGTTAGAATGTTCTTCTTATAGCTACGTAATCACTGGTAACTCTCGCTGGTCATTTATTGAACATCCTAGTTTTTCTTCCGAGAAAAACACACATTTAGAAGCCTCAGAATCTGCTTGAAGTCTCAGTAATATCCTGAAAAGTAGGCTAGTACGTACTTTGCTGGGAACTGTTACATGTTATATCCGACAACGCAGACGTGGTTCCTCTTCTTCACGGATATAGACGGTTCTAGCAGACTTCATGAGAGCGAAAATCAAGCCTGCATATCCCACGGAGCAGTGGAAATCAGGAGCTACGACGGACTCCACTTGCCATACTGCTAGAACATCAGCACTATCAGATATGCGAATTTGACTTAGGAACTTAGTATAGCTCGAGCAGACCGATCAAAATTGAATTGAACCTACTACAGGCTATATTACGACATGCAGTTGATGTCTATCTAGTTCCTCGTTGTATACAGTGATAACGTCATAACTCGTTCTGTAACCCGATTACAACATACATAATTTCCATATTGCCGCGGTTCAGTAACCAAGTTATGACGAGCATTGTTAAAAGGCATCCAGAAGTATAGGAACAGGGGACTGGAATAGCTGCTCGCAAGTGTGTAGAGAATAGGCTAGAGATCGGGGCTATCCCCTTCTCCATAGAAGCAATAACATGGTATTTTCGAGATATAAAGTCGGTAGCCCGATAGTACTTTTTCCCGAGTGTGGGCTGAAATACCCTTTTTGATTCCTTGGGCAGAAGGAATCTATGCAATCACGCATGTGCTTATGTGTGTGCGTGTGTGTATGTGTGTCGGTGCATGTGTGTGACGCCCTAGCTTGTCAGCACGATATCTGAAGAACGCAAGCAGGTATGATGGTCGAATTATGTAGGTGGGTTGCCCATATGGTGAGGAGGAAGCCTATTGTTTTGGGTGCAAGCTCAAGGTCATGAGAGGACAAAGTTGAAAAAGCTTGTCAGCACGATATCTAAAGAGCGCGAGTGTCTATTGAGTTCAAATTTTGTATGTGGGTTGCCATATGGAGAGGATGACCCCTATCTTTTTAGGTGTGAGGTCAAAGTCATTCAAGGTCACCAGGGGACAATCCTCATATATCTTGACAACAGAGCATCTTAGGAAGTTTTGTTTATCTGTGTGAAATATATCTGGTGACCCACCTCGACCTCCTTCGACCTTTTGACCTTATTTGACCTTTCAACCTCATGACCTGGAGTGCCAATTTTTTGTCACCATCAGAATCGTGTTGTTGAGACGAACTTCAAAATCAATAACAGTGACGTACTATGACACTCCTTTCACGAGCTATCTCGAGTTATACACCTTCGTGAAAGGTAAGGATAGTAGAAAATATGTTTGACATTGACATATTGGCAATTTAGACATTTTATTGGGGCATTTCATGGGGAGGCCGTAACGGGAAGATTTGTTAGTCTGGGCGAACTTCTTTAACCTCACTTGACCTCGTGACCTTGGTGGCTGTTTTTGTGACTACCAGATTCGCCTTGTTGGGATAAATCACTAATACAATTACACTAACATACTATGTCACATCTATCAGAAGCTATCACAAGGGTCAAGACAGCCTAAAACATTAGAATGTGGACAAATTTGACAATGACATATGGCCATGAAACAATCCAAAGGGTTGCCATAATGGAACGTTTCATTGTCTGGGCAACTACATCTGACCTACTTTGACCGCATTTGAACCTTTGACCTCTGGGCAAATTTTTATGATGCCGAAAATTGTTTTGTTGAGACAAATTCAATTTCACCCCTGTTCTGTGATATCCTGATGATGGTCACATGCTATGGCTATCTACAATTATGTTCCTTTGTGAAAGGCTCGATGATTCAACAAGGCGATCGCCATACGTGTCTCGCCTTAGTTGCGCGATTAGTGGTTTTGACCAGTAACGAATGGGGAACATGTGCAATTTCCTTTATATCTGTCGAACATAATTGTTCTCATATATCTCTTTTCTTATGCTGTCTGCCTTTCACTCTTATAGTAGGTTGCATTCATACCTGATGAATGGGTGGGTATTGACAGTATCTAGCAATTATTGACTCTTACCGGATGAAAGTTCATGGGCAAACAAATAATCTCTCCCCAGCTCTACTCAACCCCGAGGGAGTTGTGTTCTGGCAAAGAGCTGCCCTAACTATGCCACGACAGATTTATAAGTATTATGTGTTGACAGACCGTGGATCTTGGTCATGGGGTTCAGATTGAAGATCAAATAAACGAGGCTTTTGGCACTGTTGATTCAATCTGGTAATACAGTATTGTGTGGGGTTTCACAACTTCACGAGTGAGTTTGATGTTTGGAGTTGTATAAATAAAATAGTTACATTGGATAACAACTGACAGTAGATTCAAGTGAGCACTAATTTTCCTGAAAATGTGACACAGCAATGAATGATGCATATAAACTGTTATCAGTCATGCAAATTCAACACATCAACAACTCCCAGTGACCCAACATTTACCGATAGATGTCCGAGAAACATACACAGATCGTATCCAACAAGTTTCATGTAAATCAGGAAATCTCCATAACTTAGGCAGAATACTAATTATGCAAGTTGATAAAGAAATATTCAGGATGCAAATTAGACAAATGTAATGACCTCCAGGGACATAAAATATACTACCCTTCAAATCACCAATACTAGATAGATCACATTTACGTATCAGGTAGATGAGATAGACTTGCATAAATTATACAAATTAGTCACTTTAAATGTCTGAATGAGTGACCTTCACCCTATATGGGTATTTGTTATGACTGGTGTACTGTAGGTGTAAGGTCGGCAATTGTTCACGTATGATAGAGCATGGTTCATGAAATAGGGGGGGGCACTTCTACATCATCTGAATGAAACACTCTAAAAATCATTGTATGTAACTAGGATTATATCGCAATAATTGAAAATTATTAATGTAGTACTGGGCATCATTACACATTGTGAAGACCATTCACATTGATGCAATTCATTTGACAAGTAGGCCTAGGTATCAAGTCGATATTGGCAATTTGAGTCAACTGTAGGAATGACATCAAATTATAACAGATTTCGGACAACTATATTTTCTTCAGGAATCAGGACCACGCAAATTACGAACACGGTTGTCTGAAAATCAAGGCCTGGTGTTGTCTTCTACATGAGGAAAACACCTAATTGTAATGATTCCTACCTACTGATTTTGAGGTAACATTGAACATTGGCTAATCGATGAAAAAACAACTGAAATCTCAAATTAGAAAAAAAAAGTTTCACAAGGACAAGGAATCACTACGCATAGTCGCGTTCTTGTTGTCTTTTCCCTAGAATCATGTATTCTCGGCATACAAAGTCGGTAGCACAATGGAAGCAGTCACGGACACATGTCTAGTGAAGTGAGTCGAAAGAATTCATACATACTAAGAACAGGTGACACTATTTTAACCTGGTGGGCAGATATATTTTTGCCTTCTTCCTGCTCTTACAGGTGAGCTGACATAACGTTTGAGCGTTCTTTGGTATATGGGGTGCCCGTGCCTATATATTTTTCTCAATGGTGGGCATAGCAGAATGACCTTTATACGGGCGGACAACAACAGATTGCCTATGAACTAGACTTGTGCATTCGGGTGAACCGTCCATGGGTAAATCCCCGTATGAATGAGAAACATTGACCTGATTGGTTGGATAAATAGTAGGCTAATAACAATAACAAAACCATGTCAATTTTACCTTCGATGACCTCGAAATGACCACCATGTTCTTCAGGACCAACTTTAGTCCACAGTCAAGTAAGTGTCAAGTAAATCAAACAATCCTAATAATTTCGCCTGAAATCTGCAAAATAGAGGGCCCCAGTTTCGCCTCGACGACCACTTTCGCACATATCCGAGATTCCTCTAGGACGCGGCATAGCCTATATGTACCAAGTTTGAAATCGATCGGACGAAGCGTTAAGGCCGGATTCCATATGTGCGGATGCGGGATGCGATATAAATTTCGGAATCGTTGTTTCGTGAAGGAGGATTATTTTTGGGACGGGAATAGGCTGTAGGAAGATGCGTAAACCCAATAAGTATGTAACAGCTCACGAATACGGACGTTAGAGTGCCTCATGAGGAAGATATCCCACATAACTCATTTGCGGTATGCGGCATTAATGCCGCATTGGTACGCGTTATAATTCTGCTTACGCGATGCTCGATCCATCTTATTCGAACGAATGTTTGTCACATTAGGATCTGTTAATATCTATGTTACCATTATACAGCTAATTTGACCACTTTAAACGTTTGCGTTCGCGTATAAGCGACGTTTATATGTTTTGCCGCATCCCGCATCCGAACATATGGAATCCCACCTTTAGAGAGTTATTGCCCAGATGTCTATGCGTCGCGGGCATATAATGAATGGAGAATCCGACAACGACACTAGATGAGCCTCTTCCCGTCTCTCTCCTCAATGATGATGGTCATCTGACAGGCTTCTTAGATTGCACACAACGGTACTTCCCGTGTCCTCAATAGACATTGGAAAGTTCTGGCAAAATACTTGAACTTCATCATAAGCAGATAAGTCTGCGAACTCAAACGTTTATAATAGTGAGCCGCAGCAGCACCTGTAGCGCGATGCAAGCGAAAAGCACATTTCAAAGACTATAACTGACAAAAAGTATACTGCGACCAGGAGAGGGGTCGACATTTGTTCTTCAAAAGCAGGTTCTCGAACCTCACAACTGCACACTGAGTTGGAAGATCCAGGTCCAAGGTCATGCAATGGTTGTGCAGTAAACGCGCTCTGCTCATGCCCCGGATGCCGAGAACCAAATGTAAGGTACGTGTCGTAGCCTATACAGTATTCACAATGTACATGGCATGGGGAATCACCAGTCTAGGGTCATGCTAAATGGAAACATGATTTGCACAATTTGCCCAAGATTATTTACGCGGAGTTGAAACACGGGTCACATATACAGTGCCACTGCGTGCGACTGCCACTGACTTCCTTGTATAGGCTACAATCGCATGTCACTGGGCATGGCAGTAGCCTAACAACGTTCTGTGTAACAATGCCAACACAGGGCAATGCAGGGTTGATATAGCCTGGGCTATACCCCTGGTTGAGGAAGTTTGCAGAAACCAGTCGACCAGATCGAAACAGTGAGATGGAATTCAACCACCTTTTTGTGAATAAAAAACAGCGGTGGTAGATCTAAAGAACGTGTTCTGTGTAAGCATTGAAAAGGAACCATGCTGGATACGGGAAATAAACCGCACCTACAGTTGAATACACATATAACAATAACAGCACAAACCGACTGAGCCCGCTGGCAATAATCTTCGAAACTGCAGAAAATGATCCGGTATAGCCTATGAGACTGTGGTCGACTGAAGGCTATTAAATATGGGGTTTATTTTGAGAAATGACGTGCAATTTTCCTCATTATTATCATTGTGAGTTGTGACTTACATATTATGCACATGATGATGGGTATGAGAAACATAAGGTTGCTAATCTGACATTGCACTCATACCTACCATACCGGCGAAACAGACAAATCAGAACAAGCATCTAAATTGAGTGAAAAACAATAAAAGTGTCTCAATTAGCAGGATATCAGTTCATTTATTTTTCGTTCCTCGAGTAATTGTGCACCAAAATGACAATAACCATGACCTAGCTGCAAGACCTAGCTGCAAGAAATGGTATTCACCTGTGCAATCAAACACGATAGGCTTCCAAAATACCGACAAGGTTACAAGAAACATACTACACCGATCACATGCTAAATTATTTATCACCTTGCTATGAAATTTCAAAGACCAACACCTCCTGTAGAAATTGTGATATTTGTACATAAACTATACGGAGGGAAAATCATTGCCGCTAATTATTAACAGCATTCTGTCAGTGAGCACATAACGCTATATGCCAACGTCTTTGTTATCCTACGAACTCTGAGATCGTAAACAACATGTCAGAGGTCTCTCTACTGATGACAAGAATATTGAAGAAAAGGACATATATTTGTTCCAATTTTGGTCAAATTTCCATGGCCCCATTGTCCATGAGGCTATATGCCAACGTTTGGACGTTCTTGTTATCTTACGGAATCTACTGATTACTGATCTACTGATGACTAAAATATTGACAACAAACTTAGTTAGCTTATATATATTTTTTGAATTCTTGTAAAACTTCCATGGCCCCTTTGAACGTAAAGTAGAGGAGTATACACCTTTGTGAAGTTTCAATACTACCATTTATGATTGTTGAGACACGAGCAGTTATGCATCCCAATCACAACTGATATCAGAAGTTTATGGAAAATGTAAACGAATTGACGAGCTATACAGAATTAGTATAAAAAAATAGGCCCACATATCTTTGCCTATTTTTGTATTGCGATTGCCCGCATATATACAGTTATGAGAGGTATCAACCTTTCCGTAAGAAAACTACCGTCACGCTGGAAGATGACATATCTGGTATTGGTGACAACTACGATGGACATAATCCGTCAAATTTTTCTGGCTCCCGTTTGATAGGAAAAAGGTAATTTTGTTATCAGTCAATGATACTGTGGTGACATGGCTAGTAGCCATATCAATACAACACTGCACTTTCATCGTCTAGTTCTAGTTCTCCACAGCGCCATAAAGATAACTGAAATCGGGTCCAGTCTGTGCTACATCACTTCCTCTAGGTGCACTCTCGGTCCTCGGAATATCGGGGTTATTATCGTACACTATGGACGCCACCTTGTCTCATACCGTTCTTGAAGATTACTTGAAGAACACGGTGGTGACATGGCTAGTAGTCATATCAATACATCACTGCACTTTCAATGTCTGACCCTATCCACTTCGTTGTACACCCCTCCTCCACCGCACCATAGAGATAACTGAAATCGAGCCCAGCCTCTTCTTCATCACTTCCTCTAGGTGCACCCTCGGTCCTTGGGATATCGAGGTTATTTTGGTACACTATGGACGCCATCTTGTCTCCTACCGTTCTTAGAGGATTACTTGAAGGATACGGTTGTGACTTGGCTGGTAGCCATATCAATACAGCGCTGCACTTTCCTTGTCTGTTCCCATCGACTTCGGTTTACGCCCCTTCTCCACCGCGCCATAGAGATAACTAAAATCAGGCTCAGCCTTTTCTTCATCACTCCCTCTAGGTGCACTCTCGGTCCTTGAAATATCAAGGTTATTATCGTACACTATGAACGCCATCTCGTCTTTGGAACTAGCTACCGTTTTGGGAGGACCGCCGTAAGTTCCCGATGTTGAAGTTCCTTCACGATTGGTGATGGGTTCATTGGTGTGTTTCCCTGTTGGGTGTACCTCGCCGAATGCGTTGTCGTATCTTTGACGATCATCACCGCCAGCACCACGGGGTGCGGGTACTCTGCCCATCGCCTCCTTCGGACCCTGCCTCGTGACGTCGTGCTTCATGCTGTCCAGAGAACTCACTTCCGACCCATTCCCGCGGTCTGATGTCACTGGTTGTTGCATGGGACCCTTGCCGTCATCATATCCAGAACCATACACGGGATTTTCTGTCAGATCGTAGTCAAGCATTGCTGTTGGATTCTTGGATTCCTTCTTCTTACTACACTTACAACATCGTAAAGCAAGACAGATGATAAGGATTAGGAATAAACCTATGGCAACTGCTGCTGAAACACACACGATTACTATGAGAGGAAAATTGCTCGGGGTTTTAGGAGGCTCAGTGGTTCCAGAGGAAAGTGTCCGTTGGGAGGCTGGAATTGATGAGGGAGTGACATTCGTCTCCGTAGATGAGTTAGGCAGCCCGCTATTAGGAGCTGTCGACGCTTCCGTCGATAGCGTAGTTTCCCGAATGGTTACATTGTTGGTCGACGGTGTGAAACTGGATCGTTCGGGCGTGGTTGGAGCAGATTTATTCGGAACGGTGGTTGGTATTGATCCAGGCTGAACGATGATTGGACCGATCTCACACGGGGAACTACCAATGTCTGGATGAGGATGACCACAGGTGTATGTACTCCCGTTATCTGATAGCTCTAGTGGTCCAACATTGACGACTATGATTCCCTTGAAAGTAACATTGGTTACATCTGACGGACCTGTTAGAGATGTCCAGACAGTCCCATTTGTTACATTCCATGTGTAATCAAAAGCAGTAATATTTCCAATTGCAGCAAACCACAAAAAATAACAATACAAGGTGGGGTATTCGCCCTCTATTTTAACCAGCGATGTGTCATTCTGGAAACAGAATCCCCCGCCGTCAGAGACATTCAATTGCAGTTCGCTGATCATTGATCTCTGTCCACTGGTTACGATACATTCGTACGTTCCATTATGGTTCAAATTTACTCGTGCTATGGTCAATTCTAGAGTATTACTACTCCTGTTCAAGACATAATTGTTATTGATCAGCTCAACATTCATATCACCGTAATTAATTACGATTTGTGGATCAGCAAACTCCGATACATCGCAAGTCATCGCTATATTAGTTTCCGATACGTATACGACCCTGTTCAAATCGTAGTCATTGAGTTCGAAAACAACACTCCCCACAGGGAACAGAAGTAACAGGAGTCCGGATGCCACAGTTACACAAACGTTGGCATCCATGTTGAATTCTTGTGAATACTCAGAAACTCTGCGAAGATATCAGTATTTGTGTCCGCTAATTGGAATCAAAATACGGCCATGGTCAACTTACACTGCGTGCTATGAAAGAACAGTCAGAGTTCCCCGTCTTCACTGCCCTGCATCTGTTGAAATTGTGCGCGTTATTGATTAAGAAGGCGCTTCAGTAGCTGTAAAAGTTTCAACCGAGATGTATGACGCTCCGTTCTATACTATAATGTTGCGCATTGTGTACATATCCTTTCCTAAAGTACATCGGATAAAAAAAAATCCGAACTGAACTATGTTCACACTGTTAACCTGTTAGATATGTCTCAAGATAATTGGCTATGTTGTCCAATCGATGGAAACTCTTGTTTAGTGGATGAAGAATGATTATCCCCCTGGAATCCGTGTCGCTCCTTTTGACAGAAACGGTATTTAAACTCGTGGTTCCAATAAGGGCACTACCGACCATAGGTAGCCTATAACTACACTGCATCCGTCTACAGGTCTAACTGCCGTTAACGTTTTACACGTACAGACGTAGTTGATGTCTAGTTCCTTGTTGTATACCGTGCTGACGGCATGGCTTCCATTGTTACTCCATTAACACCCACCTTCATTGTTTTGACTTTGTATAGGCTATACTTAGTACTTCTCATATCGTGGTGGTCCAGTGAACAAGTTATAGCGAACATTGTTGGAAGGCATCCAGAAGTAGGAACAGGGAATGAAATGAGCATAGCAAATTGATCTTTAAACAGACCTATACCAGAAGTACTGTGACCCATGTCAAATTGAACCCTGATTACCCGATGACTCGCGTCGCGTCGCGGGGATATGATGTTAGTTGAATCCGCCCAGTAGACTGGGTCAGTTTCTCTTCGCCTCTTATCCTTCCCACTGATCTGTCAGGCTCCTCAGATCGCAGACATCAGAAATTTCCATGTCTTCAACAGACATTGAATGACGGGACATTTCTACAAAGGGGAAGCTTCTAGTTCACACATTTTATTGAAAAGTTATTTTCGAATTTATTTCCCTTTCAGATAAGGCCTGAATAGCATCCAAATTCTCCAATAAACATGTAATTTGGTATTATAACATGAAATACAATTATTAATATTCATACCAAAAATATCCGGTGTCTATCTAGCGCTCAATTTTCACACATTTACAGCGGTCTCCGAGCGCTTTACAGATATTACCCCTGATCATTAGTTATGGAATAGGTTGTAATTGTGAAATATTATTGATTGATTACTTCGGTCGAGGAGAGTAGGGGTTATGATCTCAAACACGCCAAATTCCGACCTCCACATAAGGAAGACGTCTCTGAGCCAAAGTTCTCCCCGATGGTTGTTACTTGCTAGTTCTTTATAGTGAAATTATTGGTAAATTTCGAAAAGGAACAGATAGCCTAATATTTGCCGTATTGTACAACAACGGAAAAATCACTACATTTCATGGTGGGATGCTTCCGGTACTGCTCGGACACCACGGCACGAACTTCAACGGCCTGTAACTCTGTAACGGAAAGTCGTATGAACGTCGGGTTTGTCCCGATAATGTTAGGTCTTCATTATGAACAACAATGTCGCACTGGTGCTTGAGTACCTGCTAACTTCACGTATGTATCTGCGAACTTCACAAACTCGTTTTCATAGACTACCTAGTAAGTGTACACTGTTCGTGATAGATCGTAGACAGTTGAGGCAAGCGGAAAGCCCTAAAACTCGATGAACCCGGTTCATCGATCGAAAACGGGGCTATCAACCCAGAACCTGGTTCATCGAAACTAACTGAGTTATTTCGTCCATATAGTAACTTGGTTTATTGGTTGATCAACCGGGGATTTGTACGCGAAAACACGTTCATTGCAGCAATGATAGTGCTAACGGAATGACTGCGAGCCAGGAAAGGGATGGAATATTCCATGAGCAGGGTCTCGAACCTCCCAACTGCATAGTTGTAAGAGGTAGGAAGAACCAATACCATAGATTTGAACTACGAGCAGCCATCGCGCGGTACAGACTGTTCTTGTACTTATTCCTTAGATGGAGAAAATACATCGTGTAGATTATTATGGCCCGTACATGCAATGGAAACGAAGACTCGACCAAACGGAAAATTATATACAGGGAGTTGCAGGGAATGATAAGTTGAAACGCAGGTACTAGCCTGCCACATACTGTAACTGCTACTGCATGCCTTCCTTGTATAGGCCACGATTGCCTGTCACTGGGAAGGACAGTAGCCTAACAACGTTTCGTGTAACAACGCAGGCACAGTGATAATGCAGGCTGATACAGCCTATACCCTTGATGGGGAATTTTTTAGAAAACCATTCGACATGAACGAAACGGTCGGGTTGAATTCAATCACCTATTTGTGAGCCGAGAAAGTAGGGGTGATAGCTCTAAAAACGTGTTCTGTGTAAACATTAGGAACAAACCATGCTGGGTACGGGACATGAGCAACACCTACAGTTGTACAAGAGTTTTCAAGAATGTACAGAAACTAGGCTGCTATACCAGATGGTCGACTACGTATACAATTTCACCAAATTCTAGAACTGACTTTCATTACAAAAAATTGAATTCGTGATTTAGTATAAAATATTAACAGTATCTCAGTTGGCAGGAAATCAGTTTAGTCTTATTCTTTGAGTAATTGTTAACCAAAAAGTCAACTGACAAAAACCACACTCATTCACTCTCACTCATTAGAGGACATACCTGGAAGAAACCTAGTCGCACCCACCCTGCGCTTCCAGTCACCGGCCTCCACCCAACAAGCAACCAGGCCTGCGCCTAGCCCACCCCTCCTAACTTTCCGGAGTACCCACGCTTCTGCGCTAACCAGGAGCTACGTGGTCGATCTAGACGGAGACCCCAAACCACCAAGAGTGGACAGGATTTGATGTACAGGATCGTCCGCCTGAAGTTGACGATCACCATTCCCGCCTTCCCAAGTACCTGACCTAGGACACACGATCCTGTCAGAAAAAATCCGATCTCCACCACATCCTAACAGTGAGCGTATACGTCTCATTGGAGTATAGCGAGACTGGAGGAACTGACGATCCACAATCGAAAACACGGGGCTTGGTTCCTTTGCCTTTTTTAATCTCCTTTCAACACGGGTTACGGGTACCGATCCCATTCAAGCCGACGAACGTGCATACCTGGAATTTGGACACCCTAGCCAGGCTCACGGACCAACGCAATGCCTCTGAATCGTGACCTCAAATCGGGGGGAGGGAGGGAAGGTATTCAAGTCGAGGAGAGTGGTCATTGAACGCAGACGGCAATTTACAAATCACCTTCCACTTATTGTGAGCAATTGGGATACAGCACCTTGCTCCAGGGTACAACGCGGGCTCGAACCTGTAATCTCTGGATTACTAGCTCGATGCTTAGCCGACCGGGCAACCGCGCTCCAGGAGATACCGCGCTCCTAGATATCGTGACCGCCACACACCACTGCCCAGTGACTTCATGACACTGCATGCCAGCCCGAGGCGTCTACTAGACACAACTCCACTGACAGCACTGCCAATGTGAGCAAAAGACTCAGTGACATCCAAGTTCTCACACAACACCTGCACCAACTCAACAGCGCTGTCGAAAGCACCATCAAAAGCCTGAATCTTGATCCTAATCCAAGACAAGTGACATCGCAACATACTGGCATCACGACTAAGTTATCCAACCTGTTCGAGGGCATCCATTAGGGAATCCACGAACTCATATGCGAAGTCCAGGTCAGAAACCCTGACCTCATCAAATGGAGGAAACTCACTCTACCAAATACATCCTGAATTATTCCTATTAGGCTACCATGTAAGTTAATATCGAAACCAAGTTAACCAACACCTCCCCGGAAAATTGTAATGTTTGGACAAAAACTGTTCGAATGGATTGACCATTCGGAGGACGCACATGCGGCGGGGTTAATATTATTTCCAATCGGAAAACGGTACTTTTGTTATTATTAAATGACATGGTGGTCACGTGGCTAGTAGCCATATCAATACAGAGCTGCACTTCCTTCGTCTGTGTCTCCCGAATGCGTTTTACGTCCCTTCTTTACCACCCCGTAGAGGTAATCGAAATCCCCAGTGCTAGGAGTGCCGGGGTTATCGTACACTATAGACGCCGCCTTGTCTCTGGAACCTACCGTACTTGGAGGATCGTCGTAAGTTCCCGATTTTGAAGTTTCTTCACGATTGTTGCTGGGGCCATTGGTATGTTTTCCTGTTGGGTGTACTCCACCAGAAGCATTGACGTAACCATGACAATCGTCACCAGTACCACGGGGTGCGGGTTCTCTTCCCTGTGCGTCCTTCAGACCCTGCCTTGGAACATCGTACTTCCTACCGCTGAGAGAACTCTCTCTCCCAAAATGGTACCCATTGGTTGCACCCACGGGTAATCCATCTCGCTGATTCACGTATGATTGGAAGCTTCTCGTTCCCACGTCTCCTGAATCCTTTTCGCGGTCGGATGGTACCGGTTCTGTCATGGGACCGTTGTCGTCATCAACCCCAGAACCATACACGGGGTTTGCTGTCAGATCGTAGTCAAGACTGGCTGTTGGATCCTTGGATTCCTCATTTTCACTACGCTTACAACAGCTTAGGACAAGACAGATTATAATGATTAGGAATAGACCTACTGCAATTGTCGCAGAAACGGACACAATTAATATGAGAAGAAAATTGCTTGGGACATTAAGAGGCTCAGTGATTCCCGGAGAAGATGTCCGTTGAGAGTCTGGACCCGTTGAAGGAGTGCATTTTTCCCCCGTTGATGAGCTAGGCAGCCCGCTATTAGAAGATGTTGGCTGCTCCATTGAAAGAGTTGCTGTTCCTTGCATGGTCACATTGTCAGTTGACGTTATAAAACTGTTCCGTTAGGCCGTGATGGTGGTTGGAGCAGGGTTATTTGAAACAGTGGTCGAATGTGATGCTGATCTAGGTTGAACGATTATTGGACCGATGTCACACGGGGGACTACCGGTATTAGGGCTAGGATGACCACAGATATATCTATTCTCGTTGTCTGATAGCGCTAGTGGTCCAACATTGAATACTATGGCTCCCTTCACATTCCCTGGTGTTACATTTGATGGACCAGTTAGAGATGACGCGGCAACTCCATTCGTTACATTCCACGTGTTATCAAGAGCAGTAATATTTGTGGTAGCATTTTTACCTGGGAGAAACCACAAGAAATAACAATACAATGTGAAGTACCCATCCTCCATCTTCACTAACGATGATTCATTCTGAAGACAGAAACGTCCACCGTTGGTAACATTCAGTAGTAGTTCGCTAAC
>JAUOBX010440874.1:0-10432 GCA_032360705.1 Eupentacta quinquesemita
GAACATATATCTTTGCTAACTGATGTAGCTTAAACGTCTGGAGCCCGTGACGAGGAACGAGCTTGCAACGCAGACGCTTCATCTGTTCATAAATAGTAATCGCCCTGCCAGTTCTTAGCCAAAGACCATCCAGACATGATGGATATTGCATTTGACATTCGGTAATATGTTCGGCGTCCTTGGATAATAATGTCTCCATTCTAAATCCAGCGAGGATTGTACGCTACACCAACAATATTATAGTTGACCAATAGGGTTCTGCGATACTAATTGTGGTCTGGTCAATTTTGATTGAATATATCGAGTGTGGCTATTGGAGTCAACTGACCGGAAGGAAACGATCCATTTCATTGTTGTTCTATAAACTTTCATACCGAGACTTATCAATTATTAGAAGATCGATAGAGGTATATGCATTTATCATACATACAATGCCGAATATAGCAATTGGCGAGTGGATTGACTTTGGCACTTGAGCATCCCTAGTAAATGAGTAGAGGAATTCGTGAGTGAAGTGACAAAGTACATAAGCTTCAACTCTGCTATTTCAAGTAGAAACATACAATTATTGCGATTGATTCTGAATCAGCTAAAAACTACCTCGATTGGAAAGGTTGCTCCAATGGCTATTCAAAACGTGTGTTGACGTCATATTACCTCAATATACATTATGATGTTTGTCACTCTGTTATATTGTAGCTTACCGGGCGGAAATATCCTATATACTTATATGGGAACGGTTCTCATGCTCATGCAATAGTACTTTAAATTCGATGACATATGACAACAATTGTCCAATACAATAACAACCCATATATATATGGTTATACTGCCACCGTCTATATATCCACCTTCCTGTGATGTAGTCGAGGCCGCTGATTCGAGGCACTTGTACCTTCTTTAGGGTTGAGGTGAGAATCGCATTTTGAGGGCCGAGTTTAGGTTGTCTTAATAATTCAGTTTTGTTCAAATCTGACAATTTTCGAAAAATTACAACATTCCTCAAATTCGACCTTCGATGACCTTGAAATGATCGTCATGTCGTTCGGGGCTAACTGTAGTCCACATCCACCAAGTTTCGTGTCAATCGGACAAACTTGATATTTTCGCATGGAATCAGTAGTAAACAAGAGTGCAGAAGTCGAGCAACAATGCCCAATTTCGAACCCACCGAAACTTCTCTGGTGTGGACATGTGGACAAAACGATACAGAGCTATTGCGCTAAGGCCTAAAGTTTTTGAAGTTGTCTACGGACGCGGCGGCTACATCCCAATACCAAAATAGCCCAGGATGCTTCACGCGTCTCGGGAATGCAATAGCTGATGATGATATCCATTTATGAATAGTTCAAATATCATCCTGGACAGTCCATCTCAGAAGTACAAGGTAACAATTTAATGATGGGGAACCCGTCTGGTGCAATGCCACAAAAAAAGTTTCCTTAAATTTGGTTAAAATCTGACAATTTCAGATAAATCATGTCAAGCTGACCTCCGGATACCTTAAAATGACAATGTTGTTCAGGACAAATTTTGGTAGAAACCGACAAAGTTGAAAAAAAATCACAGGAATCACGCGACCTCCAGTGACCTTAAAATGACCGGGATGATTTTCTTGACCAACGGTAATCCACGTTTCGTGTAAGCTGGGTTATTGCGCATACAACTCGCACGATACAGGACAGCAGCAGTGCAACAACGCTCAAAGTTTCGGCTCAATCGGACAGAGCGATAGAGAGTTATTGGGCTAACGCCTAAAGTTTCCTACGGACGCGGCGGCTACACCCTCAAAACCAGATAGACTCGGACGCTCCACCGTGCGTCGCGGGGATGTGATGACCGAGAATGATCTTCTTTCATGAATAGTTTATATATTATTCTGGACAGTCCATGTTAGAAGTACCAGGTAATCATTCGATGACGGGGTACACATCGGAAGATCATCCAAGTCTATATGTACAGTTCAAACGCTTTGACCAATTTCGATAAATGACAGAGGTTATTTTATGAGAATTAGTAGCCTATCGTACATTTAAATTATTCACTCGATTTTATGGGAATGAGAATAGGAATATAGCAAATGTCTTCGTTGTCTTGTTCGACAGGTGCGGAGACCAAACATAGCTGATAAAAATAATTACATTCAAAGTTATTCCGACGATATCCTTAATTATTTAGTGCTGAAATGTGAACGCGTTGCTGAGGTAAAATGCGAGATAACCAGGTGCGCACTAAGCCATGCAGTGCGCACTGAAAGGCATCTGTACTTGACAGGTGTGTGCACTCGACGGGGATACCGGCTTGCTCGTAGAATACCTTCTACCCAAATATATTATATAACAATCGATTGCTGAATGCCTCGTGAATTTCTTAGAATATAACTGTGTTCTATCAGTAATAGGTTTCTGTGAGTTACTGCCCACTCATACATGTACGAACACTTCAATGGCTGTCTCGAATGCCTCGAGCGGCCAACAGTATGAAGAACGAGGACAAGAGGGCAAGGACACAGCCAAACATCGGGAATATGTAAATATATGCCTAAACGTCCTGGATAAGTCAATCAGATGACAAGAGTGCACGCTCCTCAGAATAGGACTTATATATTTTGAAGATGTCTAGAGGTCGATAAACTTTCTATGATGCAAAAATACTAAGATACACCGGGGAAATTAACTTCCCTGTAAATGCACCGTGTAATGAAACATTTTGAAATGCGTAAACACTATTTCTATTTCGGTTTAAACAGTGTTGGGAAACCGAAAACTACCCTGCACTCTATGTAAGCCACACGCGTTCATGCCTAGGCAATGAAATATTTGATATTCCGTAATTATCCCTTATATCCTAAATATTGGTGTCATAACAGAACATTGATTTAGCAACACGTCTCTGCAAATTCCTTTATAGGAGTCGTTCGTCCTTTTTATCGTTGTGTGATGAAAACAATGTCCTTTGTATGTAAACAATTATTGTTTTAACAAACCTATGATATAACTCCATCTGGAAATCGCATTTTCATGTTTGGTCCAACTACTGGAGAGTGCGCAAATTATTGAGGGTGACACAAAAATATTCATCTTGATTGTCAATTCACAACTTGCTTATTTTCTTTGCAATTTGCCCCGATCATTTATCATGTCCTCATTGATGGAAACAGTTTTCACAGTGAGAGTGATAAGTGCGCATATCAGTGACCCACCATACTACAAGTTTTTGGTGGTTGAGTTTGGCTACTTGATTTCATCCTGACTATAGCTGATGACATCATGCGGAGAGCACATTTTAGTATGAAGTTTAGATCCTGTTAAATAACCAAACAGAGGGTATTGAAATAACTGAGATGAATCCAGTACATAACCTGTGCTGATCTTTAAATTAGAAGGCCTACTTACAAACTGTGCTTGACCACCGCTCGGTTGACAAGCTTACCTCTCAGGTCATAGACCTACCTCCCTGAACTTTCACGCATTCACAGACTAGACATATACTATGTCAGTATGTCGAAATCATTTCCTCGAGGGTTGGACTCCTTTCCTGTCTGGACTGAATCTGCAAGTATAATTCCAAACATGGAGACGCCAGGTCATTTCGAGACTCTCGTATTCAGAATGAATTCAGCCGTATCATTTCGCCTAATTGACCTGGATATCTATATATTGACCACGTTCGTACGCTGGCATTTCGTTTGCCTTTTTGAGGCAATGGTACAGGCAATTGGTGTTAGCACGGGATCATGGTCAGCAATTGATATGAAGTAATTCTGTCTGGACGACATGCCCTTCTCATCAAGTTCGTCTTGGAGATGACGGCTGCCTTCATATGTTCATTCTGCAGGCGGCACCATCCCGGTGTCGTGGTAATAACGCTACTGTTAGGATAGTTTATATATATAGCAGCTATAATTATATCTCCACTTCGGGGATATTATGGTTTTAGCTTCGTCGTCTCCGCCACCGCCGTTGTCGCCGCCATCGACGGAATATGTTCGTATTAACGCGATAACTCTCCTATGCAATAGCCGATTGATTCGAAGCTTGGTACACATGTCTGTCACCAAAACAAGTTTTAGGGAGTTCTGTAATTTGCAAGTTGTATGCAGAATCATCAGGTTTGTCTGATTTACATGAACCTTTTTGGGCGTGGATCAGTTGGTCACGAGAACCATGGCGGTTATTTTAAGGTCACCGGAGATCTCGTAATTCTTTCACGTCGATTTCGACTGAGACTTGTTCTGAACAACACTGTCATTTTAACAGTCTCTGGAGGTCCGATTTACATGATTTTTCTGATGTTGTCAGATTTCAACCAAACTTGGTAAAAGTAGACTACCTTTTTTTCCACAACTAATGTGGAGGTCCTTATGGGGTCAATCCTGCATAAGTGCAGAGATATATATGTCGGTAGTTGATCCGCCTGCTCTTGTCTAGTTTCCGTTCGTCTCCTGAAAATCTAAAGAAAGTGCGATGGTCAAGTTGATTATGTGAGTCCCCCTTGTATACCGGGCATGATAATTGAAAGTTACCAACTAATTGCCGTTACATCTTCGATATGAAATTTTGCGCCCGATTGATTTTTTTCCAAAGTGAGCCTGATCACGCCTCGAGTTTAAATTGATTTTGCATCGGAGGATGGCCTATAGGGAAAAGCGAGAGAACTGACCTAGACTAAAGTCCGTAAAAATCTAGAAAAACAACATGCAGGACAAACACTCAAGTGTCAGACAAATTGAACATATTCGGACGTGCGTAAATTAAAAGCGTAATCCTAGCCGAACATAAACTCTCGGGAATGAACGAACTATTCGACAAAAGTGTTTTATCGCGTGTCAGTGCTCTATATTCTCCGTGCTTGCACAGATCTTGTCAATGCTGATATTTGCATGTATGACCTAACATGCAGATAAAACTATATCCGCATTCACTGGATGTACGCGGGATCACAACTTGTTCGTCATTAGGTTCATGCGCGTTGATACACGTGTCCGCCAAACATTGTTTCGAATTGAGCGCGGCTGCATTACCAGCTGTCCTCTATTTTACAAGTTGCATGCAAAATGGTCAGGTTTGTCCGATTAACACGAAGCGTTGTGACACAGTTGGTTCCGAAAACCATGGCGGTCATTTTAAGGTCACCGGAGGCCGCGTATTCTCTGCGATTTTCTCTACTTCGTCGAATTCGACCGAAAATTGTCCTGAAAAAAACACTGTCATTTCGAAGTCACCGGAGGCCAGATTTACATGTTCTGATTTTGCCGGATTTTACCCAACCTTGGTGGAAGAAGACTATACCTTTGCTCCCAACCAAAGTAGAGGTCGTGATCCTCATGAGGTCAAATTTGCATAATTCAGACAGAAATGTATACATCAGCGATCAATCCACCTGCACATGTCTAATTTCTGTTTGACTTCTGAAAATCTTACAAAAAAGTACGCTGGTCAAGCTGGTTTATTATGTGTCCCAGTTGTATACTCGGCATCAAATTGAAAGTTACAACTAGGCCTTGTTGCTGTTACATCTTCGATACTGAAATATTACACACGAATAAAAGGTTATCCAAAGTGAACCCAAATTCGCCTGGAGTTCGAATTGATTTTGCAACGGAGAATGGCCTTTTGGGAAAAACGAGAGAACTGACCAAAGTTTGTGCAAATCTGGAAAACAATAGGTAGGACAGACACTCAAGGGTGAGACGAATTAAACATAGTCAGACGCGCGTAAAGAACAAGCGTAATTCTGCCCGAATAGAAACTCTCGGGAATAAACGTACTATTCGAGAAAACTGTTTTTGTGATAGTGCTCTAGAATTTCCTCGCGTGCAGAAATATTTTTGAACTCGGACAAATATCCGTGTTGCTGCAGGGAAAGCTAGATTGATTAGAGAATCTACCCTCCAGGTATGTGGCATTTCGTATTACAAAGCGTATCCATACAAACATTCAACAACAAACAATTTCTGCATTTTAAGCCCAGTTCACTGCACATTCATCGTGTCAATGAACGAGCGGCGCTAATTTCGAGATACCAGTAGGCCTACAACTATTCCTCATATTGTCTCGTTATTTAGTTCTAACCGTGCGTGTAATTTATGAGCGTTACATGCGTTTAGTGAGGTTCCATGCAGTAACGTATTACGAGGAAGCGCGACTATCTAGGTGAATATCATCTGGTTCTGTCAGATAAGCGTCAGGTAATCTTAGGGCATTCGATACAGGTCAATATGGTTGAGTCTCCATGACAGCAAAAAAAAGCTGGAAGTAAGACACGCTGACCATAATTTCAGATAAACCAATGGGTAACTGTTATTCTGTGAGACGCTGTGTTCTTCGTGGAGCGCCATAGAAATGCTTATTATTATTATTATTATGAGATTCAAATAACGCTATCACAGTATACCGCAGCTGTAATATAAACGAAACGCTAGCCCGTTATCAATATTTTTCATTCAAAACAATTATAACTGGATCCAATTACCTACTATACTCGAACGTGATAACGACGTCGCTAAATCATGATAGGATATCATAAACGCAGCTGGCACTGTGAGTATCAGTACGGTATACGGGTGATGAAATGGGAATTGTCTACAGTGTATGATAATATATGATATGATATAGTTGCAGCCTAGCGTATTTGAGTAAAGGCTTCCTTCTATTGAAGCATGAACAGTCGCCATGTTGCAATACAATCTACTTCCCTGAAGGGTTACGCTACATACAGCTACTGATATTACTAGTAACAGCGGAACAGTGTATGTTACCATAGAAACGAGTAAGAGTCCGAACCGGTAGGAGCGAGCAACAATAGCCCTCATCAGCCCATCAATATTCATTTCATTATGAATTATTAATGGATGTTGGATCTAACAGGCAGACATTGAACCTAATAACGACGCTAATATACGGCGCTAATAAACTAAGAAAGCAGGTGGTAATGCTGCTGACGATGTAACTATTGGTGGTGTAGGCCAACGTCGAATGAAAAAATGATTAAAATAAAGTATAGTGTGATATACCGTACTATATATAGGGAGATAACGAATACGAGTCAACTATTCCTGCTGGCGCTGCCACTATCGGTGGGGTAGGCCTACATCAAATGAAAGATGAAAGAAAGTACAATATAAGATACTATAGGCCTAGGACGATGACTAGAAGGAGCAAACAAGATCATGCAGACGCTGTAACTATTAGTGGGTAGGTCTATAATGAACGATAAAAGAAAGTACAGAGTAATATAGTATATAGGAAGAAAACAAGTAGGAGTAAAATAATCATTATTACGCTGTGACCATCGGTAGGGTGGGCCTACGTCGAATGAAAGATCGGAGAAGGTCTAGTATAATATTATAGGCATATAGGAAGATGGGTATGAGTAAATGATTCCTCATGACGCTATGAATATTGGTCATACATATATACGTTGAATGAAAAATCGAGATTACAGATTGACACACTATGGAGATAACTAGTATAATAATAATATATCGTTCTTATATAGCGCTCTTCCCCGTCAATGACATGCTCCAAGCGCTTCACATAGTAGGCATAAGAGGATCCTGCTGACGCGGTAACCATATAATTGATGGGGTAGGCCCACTTCAATTTTGTCGAATAAAAATAGTGAAAAGTACATGAGTGTAGGTTACCATAGAGAGATAACACATAGGATAGGATGGTTCCTGTTGACGTTGTAACTACTGGTGGGGTAGGCCTACATCCAATAAATATGATATAAAGTTCAGTGTGAGATGCTGTGGGAAGATAACGCGTAGGTTTAAACTAATACTCGACAGAGTTATGTGTAAATACGGTGCATTGTGAGGTGTCGTAAGCAGATAACAATAGAGAGGTAGAATCTATCGAGATTAAAGAGCTTCTCTTCCGTATATTCATTCCATGTTGATTAGATAATGAATGTTGGATCTTAGAGGCAGTCGTCAATCGCATGTACTGCTACGATGCCGATAAATTATGAAATAAGAAGAACATCGCTGCTTACACTGCAATAATGATGAGGTTAGTCTATTGGAAGGTGACGGACGACCATTGCAACAAATGCTTGGAAAATGACAAATTTCAAACTCATGTCGATTATTTTTATTGAAGGTGATATTGGTAAATTAGATTAGGGAATCGAAAAAGGCCATCTGGTGCATAACGGAAGTTCGAAGCCCGAAATAAATCACCCTGAATTCTCTGAACTCCATCAATATTAGACTAAACGGCAAATTCGAGAATGTATCATATATAGAACACGTCCGGTTGGCAAAACGAGTTTGTAGATAAGATTGAGTTAAAAGTTGGAAACTTCTTTGACGCCTATTGCCAATAAGGTGAACCTTTGGCGCTATGAACACTAGCATTCTAAATCTGAATGCCTGGGAGATGGTGTCACATGACTCGGTAGCCAATTAGTTATCTCCATTGAAGGATAATGACGTAATTATCTAACACCAACAAACGACAAAAACGCACTCCTGTGATCTCAGGGTTGAAAATACCACAGGGCACTTTGGTCAGAGCAGGGAAATGTCATGTTAGATGACATTTCCCTGGTCAGAGGCTGAGTAATCTGTGAGCTCTGGATTACTGTTCCACATTGGAAATGGGTTTCGTCTGTATCTAATCGGCCGAAGAAACGCTAATTAAAACACTTGATCCCCTATTCGTGTTCTACCGAAACTGTCCGGCTGCTGTGGTATTGTCTTCATAGAGTGCAGATGTTTCCACATTTTGTTTCACGTTTCGTTGGTATTCAAAAGACTTCATTCAGTGATTCGATTGTCTCGGTAGAACGTATATGAATAAATACAATAATCGATACATTCATACGATTAGTACTCTGGGATAGTAATTTTCTGCTTCAATTTGACCTCCTCCAAATAATTGGATGACATAGTATATACCAACCACACGCAACATTGCAACACCGTAAACCCGTACCCCACAACTCATAAATATTTATATAGCTATTAATATTTAATGAGGGTGGCAGTCGCTGTACAAGGGGCCGACACCAATAAATTACGATATTAAATGAAGATCACATCTGGCACCGTGACTCAATAGAGAGGTCCTACTAATGAGCGTTGACTGAATCGCCACAGTCTCCGGTAAATCATCTGCAATGAGGTGATGCTATACTCACTACATACATGCGAGTACTGCTCCGACTCCGTAAAACCCCAGGTAGGACACGTGGTGCGACTTCGCGAACGGCTAAATAATTAGGCTAATGGACTGATGGATAAACTGACACGTCTCCCCCACCCTCATAAATTAATCACTACTGGTAACACTACATATAGCACACCATAATTGATCGGGATCGAAAAGTGACACCTCCTTTCATGGGCAGATAGCATAATTTGCTACTTATAGTGTTGCGGAGTGGACACAGTGCGTCCATCCTCGGGAGGCCGCTATATTATCCACTGATGATTGGCCCTCCTGACCCAATAACCAATGACACAATGTCCGTTTCCTAAGGTTGCGAGGATAATCTTTAACATTATGTATGAAGTTTCGTCCTGGTTGCCAAAATTGGTAACTTGACTACCAAATTCGGTAGTTGTACACAATCCAAAGAGCATGGTTGAACAACGATGTCCACTTTTTGGCTGATTCTTATATTATTCACAACAACACATACACACACACACACACACACACACACGAAGTACGAACGAACGCATGCGGTGGCACACATACACAAATGCTCGCTTCAAAGCAGCTTGCTGGTTTATCCATATTGCATTGGTCCAGAAGGGTTAAATAATTCACGGAGTCGCTGAGAGACGAGGCGGGGGAACGACCGGACATCCTATGTTTTTCAGCTTCCAGGCCTGGATCATCAATTATTTAAACACTCACGCTCCCTCAAATGTCAGCTCTTGTGTGACTCGCATCTTGTCTTCATATTACGCTGATACCAGTCAAACCCTAGATTTTTTTATTTGGGCATCCGCACCTAGAACGGTACAGTACATATTTTATTTCAATGAAAAATAAGTGACGATACTTCTTTCCTTCCGCAAAAAATAAGAAACTCCTTCTCTCCCGCAATCAAATATAAGTTCCTCGAAGCTTTGGTTATTTGCACAACGTGTACGTTGGTTCATTACAGGTCATGCATCCACTCTGGATAATGATGAACAAATAAATCGATTGAATATTTTACGTGGAAAGTACCCGATTTGCATGTTTTTTTTAATCTCTGCAAGGCTTTTCGACACTATAGATCACAATATTGTCTCGTCAAAGCTATCAAACCATAGTATTAGGGGTGCGACCAAATCTTGATTCAACACTTCAACAGCTATCTTTCAAACAGAAAACAGTTTACCTATTCCAAAGATAAAAAATAAATGCCACTGCCAATTGAATGTGATGTTCCTCAAGGCTCTATCCTTGGACCCTCATTATTCATT
>JAUOBX010440985.1:0-10432 GCA_032360705.1 Eupentacta quinquesemita
AATATATTTGATGTTTATAACAACCTAGATTGTTTGTTTTGTTGTTTTTTCGTGTGTTTTGAAAGTCGACCTATATCGTCCCGTCTAGAAGGGATTCATATAATACAACTATGAACTATCTTATTACTGCTTACGTTGTTTCCTGTGAGATGTTCCATCCCAGACGCCACGCCAACTGCGAAGAAGACCAGTGTTCTTTTTACAGCTGCCGTGGACTTCGGTCGTTCGCCACCTTCTGCATTCTGGATGACCGAAAGCCGCTTTGTTTGGAAGGTTCGGAGAAGATAATCGCGCAGAGTGCCTCCGTCTGCGCGTTCGACATAAATGTAGTATGGCACTGTAAATATAGAAATCACTCCATCAAAATATGGCACTGTGAAAAAAACGTCATAGTATCCGCACAAATCATCTGTCTGCCCCAGATGTTGGAGGCTCTGTCTTAATAGAGCAACGCTATGCAGGCGAGTTAGTCTGGGTGGTACTCCCTGCTGCTGACGCTGAAGCGGTATTGAATATTTCTTCAGAAATAGCTGATGACAATGGCTTGGTGATACGTCCGGACAAGACAGAATACACGTTTATTCTAACTTATATGTTTGTTGATACCATCTACTGAAGGGGCAACCCATTGGAGCGCACAACTGAGTTTTGTGACATCTACTCACCTACGATATCAACGATAGTCGTGACATCCGTGCTCGTGTTGCCATGACAAAGAGGAATCTCAACAACTGTGCATATTTGAGATCGAATTGTATCTCTATTAATGTGAAACTCCACCTGACCAGTAACCATAGCTCTGGTTGCATCTCGTCTCACTTACGATTGTAACATATGAACCATGGAAGCGGATGGCATGAATCGCATTGACGCTTTGGGAAAAAAGAAATTTTGCGACGTTTGGTCGGACATGAGTGGAAAGACGATGTGGTGGATGATCGAAACACAGTAGAAAAGTTCGTGCATGCAGAGGTACCTTCAGTGGCAGACTGGCAGTTGCGAAAAATAAGGGGGATGTGTTTCGGATTCGTTGGAGAAAATATCTTTAAATTGTTCTTTGAAGATCATGGGATTCACTGATGAATTGTCTTGAATTGGCAGTTCCGGAAGTATATTGTAAGATCATGAGAGAGCTAGTTGGAGCGCGAATGCAAGCAATCTAGTGCGTATCCTCGGACTACACGATCAGGGTTCCTGGTGCGAAGAACAACTCCGCGCTACCCAAAATAATTACTCGGGAGAATCAATTCATTCGGAAGTACTTCTATTCATCAGCCATCTCGGATTTTTCAACAACAAACCTTTTCCCAATCTTTGACCTCATAAAATGACGTCACTAGAACCTAATTAGAAATAGCAATAATAGCGCCATAAAAATCATTAATTTCTTTCCATATCGCCCCCACTTAGTAACCAAAACCTTCAAAACAGTTCAAGATATAAGAACAAAGTGATTGTCATGATATTGTTGTGCCATGCAATGTGCGATTAAGTCACAGTAAACTGACGTATGAGTCTTCCATTAAATTGCATTTTAGATATGCTTCATGTATGAGTAGGCCAAGAGCGATACCCTACAATTACCCCGAAAGCGGACATGGCTGGTAACAAGCGGAGTTTCAGGATGGGTGCAGAAATACGTGTGGAATAACATACTAAAAGTCCCCAGGAATCTCAGTTCCGGAAACTTGAAAATCCAAGATGGCGTCTAAAATAGAATGATTTTGTCCCCAGATAAGCATGGGGATGAACAAGGTATCAATTTATGTTTTGCGGGATGGGGAATTCAATGAAACTATCACCTTAGTAGGTAAAGACTCCTACATGACATAAACAAAAATGGCGCCCATGTAGTTATTTAAGATGGCCGCCATGTCCATTGTTTTTGGCTCCAGTTTAGCATGAGAAGTTAAAAGAGATGTTTATTTGAATGTTCTGGTGTACGGATTTCAACATGATTATTTCAAGTAATTAAATGCTTTTACATATCCTAACCTAGCGCAGTAAGGTTAGCCCAAATAGGTAATCAGGTTGGCAATAAGTTCCAATGTATATCAGATTTGTGTTGCCAGTTCAGCATGGAAAGTGAAACAGAGAATATATGTTTTGAGGTATGAGGAATGAATCAAACTACTATCTGAGTAATGGACTGTTATACAGAGCATAAACATAGTTAGTGTTCATACATTATTCAAAAAGCCACCAGTTTCAAATATTTGTTTCAGTTGGATCACACTTCAGCGTCAAGGTTCAGATATATTTTTAGGCCACGAGTTTTTCAGCATCATTATAGTGGACACGGGTAAGTATTAAAATAAAGGCAGCTGAATTGTGCCCCAGTCGTGCTATGCTCTAGTGAAGCGTGGACGCCCACAGTTGAGAGAACTAGATTGGTTTTTTCGACTACCTCAGTATGCCATATCCATGGTACCGGAGACAGGACCGTGAATCCGACGCGGGAAGGTATGAATGATGGAGGTCGGCTGCTTGATTCGTGATGATTTAAAGCAGATAATCTGCACGAGACTCAGTAGGCCGCCACGTAGCTCTCGGCTGACAGAACTGCGCGGGTACCTTAGGGATCGAGTTAGTGGTTGGGGTGATATTGGGGTGGATCAGGATTAGGACCGGTCGCTTGTCAAAGAGGCCGGCTTCTGTCAGCGACATGTGGATGCTACTAGGTGCCCACAAGCGTATGCTCCTATGAGTGGGTGAGTATGTGAGAATTTGATGTTGGCTGGAATACTTGTTAGGCCGGCTGAAGCTGATACAGACAGGTTGATAGATAGCTTCAGCAGCTTCCAGCCATAGCAGAGGCTGACGAAATTGACACTGGACTGCTCGTCATGTTACAACTCCGTAGATGTACTCATGTAGTGATGCAACCAGACTTAACAAATCATTGTATTCACAGCACCAGGGTGATCATTCAATGTTCCTCCACGCATTGTCGGTGTGATTCAGCAATTCCAGTCATATTTCACTTGAGTGGGACCGAGCCATTCAATACAAAAAAAATCCAGGAACACGAGACTGCGGATACTTTCACAATGAGTGAAATCACTCATGAGGATATTGAGAGTTGCGGAAGCTTCCATTCTGAAGCTTTATGCTGTTCTCACTAAGTATCGTCCGATTGCATACAATAGAGTAATTAGTTGCAGCTTTTAGGTTCGGAATCGTTTTCTCAAGCGGAGGAACATTTGTACCGCTCCTATTGCACCCAACAATCCTCCGTCAACAGATTAAGGGTGAGCCACGATACGGACCAACATAACCTGAAGGGATGAATATTCCTGTTGCACCGAACACGTCGCTCAACATAGTATCAGGGCAGTGCGAATTCGATAGTTGCTGCTAATATGACTTCATGTTGCGACAACATTGTATAAGTAATATGCGCAGTGGCCAGTCAAGTTGTAACACAGTTGTAACTCCGGTACAGCCAAATGATGACGACGATTCCATGCTCGGATGAAGACCAATGTGTAACAACATGGACACTGCACTTTTTGGATACATAGAACACATTCCAGATACTTCTGATTAAAGTTAGAATATTGTAGTATTGCTAGCCTAGAATATATATATATATCTGATCACCTTGCAAATATTTGTGATGTTGCGACTGAGAATTGTTGGAATAACTGTTTTGGGGCCATCTTGGTATAGGTTCCGTCAAAACATTCGATAACATATATTATGATTACATAATATGAGCATTCAATTCTTCCTTCTCCAAAAGATATATCCGACAGCTGTTTTGCTTCCTATGCTGAACAGGTGACAAAAATGTGAAATATATATTGAAAATCGCGGCCTTTTGTACTAACCCTTTGGGCGCCATTTTGATTTATTCCATACGGATGAATTCAATGACTGAGTAGCAGG
The DNA here is from genome assembly GCA_032360705.1 of Eupentacta quinquesemita. Taxonomy (NCBI): domain Eukaryota; kingdom Metazoa; phylum Echinodermata; class Holothuroidea; order Dendrochirotida; family Sclerodactylidae; genus Eupentacta; species Eupentacta quinquesemita. Next base: position 3,892 of record JAUOBX010440985.1, read on the forward strand.
TTTATCGAACTCCCCGTACCTCAAAACATATAAATATACAACTTGCTTACATTCAATGGTAATTTGGCGACAATGTTGTGCCAAATAGTGAAGATAGCCGTCATTTTGCACGCCATCTTGGATTTTAGGTTTCCACAATTGGGATTCTTGGGGACTTTTAATATGTTATTCTGAACATTTTTCTGCACCTGTGTTGGAAGAATCAACTTTTTACCAGCCATGTCCACCTTATACCTAATGCTCTTGTTTATAGGTAAGATATGATCGTGTATTCGCAATTATTTTCGCTTTATGTTTGTGTATTTTCATATGTTCCTCTACCCAGGGAAAGATTAGGAATATTCCGAGGTTAACCGAGTTAACCTTTCATTACTTTCATATCATTATTTTTGATTAGTTAACAAAAATACGTCTTAAAGAAACGCATGGGAGCAGCTATTTATTATCATAGTTGACTCTTTACTTTCCATTTCATCAAGATATACTGACACGCCATTTTAGCTGTGAGACTCGTTTTGTTATAGGCGTCCTAAATGATAATAAATAGAAGTGAAGCTCATTGTTGTAAAAGGAAATCAAATAACTACTCAATGCACACTTAATCTAACAATGTAACATTTATGAACCATTATAAATATAACGGTCGTTGAAACAATTGGCCGGGAGTCCATGTTCTCGAAACTGTTCGCATTTTATGGCTGACCAATATTCAAACATGTCACACATGAAACTATAGGTTGAACTAAAGTTGTTTTTAATGCAACCGTATTTAGCTCATGCAATTTGAAAGAGAAAGTCAAATCATGGTTGTTGACGACTGAGAAGTCTCTCAAGCATTCTTGAGCCGTACTCACGCGATAAAACAAGGCAGTCATTGCAAAATAATGTATCTCAGGTTATTCACACGACAAAGACGTCGTGAAAAATCGACCCGCAGCCTTGTATTTTGGCAGATTCGAGGCTCATTGATGATCCACGATCATCTGAAACTTCTAGACAAATAAATTGTCGGATGCTAAATTAATTGGAACATCTAGAAACGAATGCACAAACCTTCAGATGTTAGTAAGCCGAGACGCTATGATTCTACGCAATATAATGACAGCGACCTTAGCGTGGGTGGATTCAGACGATTCTTTTTCATAGATGTTCCTCGCACTCCCCATAGGCCGAAGCTAGATACCAAACTAAAGCTTAATCGTGTCTTCAAGCAAAACAGGTTCCAAAAATTCCAGACTTTGACTACGGATGATCTCATATGACTAAGAGTTAATATCGATCAAAGTAAGAAGACAGATTTCGATCTTTATTGACTTCACTAATGACCTCGAATGACGTTGGACTCGTAAACATGTACCCATCATGGTGAAAATACATACCAAGTGTGAGTTTCCTCCATTTGATTGCGATCAAGATATCGTTTCAACAAGCCAAATGTGCATGAATGCTGATTTTTCATAATTTACCAATCCCTCCCCCCAAGTCACATCGAACACAATTGTTATGTATCACAACGCCACATGTTCACCACAGATGAAATCTGCCCTGACTCCAAAACATCACGGTCCATGGCATCTTGTCTTTGAGGAACACACATACCAAGAGGGCATGAGCATTATCCATATAATCATACATACACATTGTCATGACTGCAGACATGTCTCTGACTTCATCAAGGAACAACCGAAATAGTCGTCTCAAAGCTTTTTTTCCACGCTAGCGATCTGAATCTTTAGCGCTGAGTGATCTTGGCTCGAATACGCAATATCTGCTCCATATTCAGAGGCACCAGTATGTCAAGTTAAACCAGAAAGCCGAGAGGCTTAGCAATTCATTGTGGACCAGGAGAAGCACCCATATTCTGAATTGGAATAAATATGTTATGAGAGAGCTCGTTGAATTTTCGTTTAATTGGCCGAGGTAAATCTACCTATTGATCTGATCGGGTAGATCCGGATCATTAGCTCAGTTGATAGAGCTCTGGACTAGTAATGATACAATTGTGAATTCGATTCCTACATATGGCCGACTGGCTTCTCCGGTGCGACCTTGGGCAGGTGCGTTTTCCCCTTTTCTACATGTGAGGAACCTGAGTACAATCTCCGCCATATTGGCAGCAACCTACTCTCCAGGATTTATGGAGGTCGAGCTTGGTTCACATGATCGGGGTTATATCTGTAAAGCGCCTTGATACAGCTGTACAGCAGTGAAAAAGCGCTATATAAGCACAGGATAATATTCTTATTTTGACTCTGTCTAATTATACAAGCCCAAAATACCGAATATACAAACAAATTCCCTATTTTCGACCAAAATAGAGCAAAACACCATATTCCAGCTTGTTCAGTCCAAACAGGTTGGACTTTGCTTGAATACACGATGAAAATACCAAAAATATCTAAATTTCACATTTTTCCATTTTTGACCAAAATTGATCACACATCGCCACAAAAATAGACAGCGTTTCTTACGCATCATCAGAAACCCACAGACCGAATATCAGCTTAATGGGTCAAGCCATACTGGACTGTGGACTCTGCATGAAAATGTGCTCTGGTAAGTACTCACAATCGACCATGGCCATCCCAACGACTTCGACAATATTTTCGTGACTTTCGAGAGTCCGTAGTCTGTTTGCAAGTATCCGAAAGTTGAGTAGGTCCTCTACCATCGCCTTAGCTGAAATGGCAAGATTAAGAGACATGTGACCTTCTTCAGGGAATGCATTGTGAAGCGTCACACGACTTGAAATTGGCATATGATCTGGCAGGACTCTATAATCACAATTAACAGTTGATTTGCATTCTACCATTTAACATTTGCCAATATATGAGGTTGTACTGCGCCCAGTATGAGGGGATTTCCTTGCTGCGATTGCTTTATGCATTCCCAGCCCAAATATAATGCCCGATACCTCTGATATTCATTATTGACGATCTGTCTGAAGTGTCTCACCGAACACAATAACCCATCAACCTGTAAAACACAGTCAACCTGCATCGAGCAACACCTGCACCCGACAGGCAGAATTTCACTCTAATGTGACCATTGTATTGAGATATAAAACATCAGATCATGGAATTAGAGAGGAAACGTTCAATCAGATACTAGTTCGGGTGAAAATAGTTCATGTGGTGTCATGGCGTGTCATGTCCCCTGTAGTTCCCAGTAATTGGGTAAGTATGCAACCCGTGTTTTTTGGATGGAATGAGTGGAACATATTTGTTTTCTGGCACCCCGAATGAAATTGTGACATGCGGCAAATATAGATATGAATCGAACTTTCAACCTAGTTGAGACTTTTAATTTATGTGAAGTAATCTACCGCACACTCTCTAGAAACCTTTTAACGATTGGCAACTCCTTGGAACACCTCTGTTTCCTTGTTATTAGAAACACGTTTATTTCATTTCTGAACGTTATTGGAGAGTGAACAGATGATATTCCAGATCCAAACAAATAACATGTCAGATTTGAACAGATTTATCAATTGTATTGCTGAGCTTTTTTTGTGTGTTTCCAAAGTGAAGGTGAAATAGTGTTCGGAAATCTGTTCAATTGGTGACAACTGTTCTTATTCGATGTAGTGACATTAATGAGACCCACGCCTCATGAAAAAAAATGTTTGCTTTCCTGGTTCTTCCGAGTACCTACCAGAAACAGTCATTGCGACGACATCGACATCAGCTTCGACTTTTCTGCAGGTAGCGAACCAGTATTCTATCTGTCCCTCGCCAGGCATCTTCCCATCTAGAGTAAAATCCGTCCGCGTAGTGGTGATGGGTTCGACTTCATCCGAACTTTCTTCGTATGTACCGCCAGAACTGTCGGCGGTCTCTGAAAGGTACGATTAGGGTTACCAGGTTACTGTATCAACAATTACTAGGAATACAGACGGACAGAGCTGAGAAAATGTTATTGGGTGAGTAATTGGGAGACTAATGATACTAATATCGTAGTCCTATATTGGTAGCGCAAATATCCCACTACATGCACTTTACAACAATACAATGAACCTATATCCGGATAACAGAGGGACTGATAGCCCCACCAATTATCCATTAAAATGGTTGTTCTCCATATATTGTTAGGGCAACAGATATACCTAAGCATTGGCGAAAACACAATTTGATTATCTTGTTCCTGTGTGAAAGTTAAAGTGTGACGATCACTCCGATGCCTGAAAGGATCTTCAATCAAAACGTATCCTTATACTGGGTACATTTCAAAGGAAATCAATACATCATTTCTGGACCTCATGTGATGATAGAAATAATAGATACATTTTAAATCATACCTGCTTTCCTGTCTTCGTGAAAACGATGCATGCAATGGTCATTCACATTTCGGTAGCTCACGCTACATTTTGCCTGCTCCAAACTGATGCAGACAAATATGGCACAATATATGAAAGATCTGACGACTATTTATCATTTACACATTCAAGCACTTCCTATCTTGACTATTCAATGAATTTACCTCAATGAGGGATAACGCCATCCTCGTAACAATAGATGCCGCTCCCCTTTACAGCAACATCCCTCACAGTGAGGGTGTTAGCTCGTGCCGGGTGGCAATCTAGGGAGATGGCTGCTCAAAGGTTGACGATGTTTCTTCACTGATCAATTTCAACTGTGATTAAGCACCACTTTTGAGTTTAATGGAAAACACTTCCTCCGAATAGAGGGAACCGCCATTACCACGAGGATGGCGCCCATCCTTGGCCAATCTTTTTATGGCCCGGTTTGAGAGGTTCGAGTCCTTGCTTCCACCGACCCCCAACCGTCGTTCTATACAAGAATCATAGATTACATATTTCTACAGGATTTTTTCCAGTTAGCTAATCGCATTAACCACAGAATCAAGTTCACCACGGAGTCCTCCACGGACACCATACATTTCATAGATGTCCTCGTGAAGTTACAGGCTAGCCGTATTGCCACCAAAGTTCACAGTAATTTGACTGATCGGCACAGCTATACATCCATTATAATTGCTTTCATACCTCACAAATCAAAAAGTCCATTGTCCACAGTCAATTATTGAGGTACACACGAATTTGTTCTGAGGATTCTGAATTCATCCTTGAAACTACCACGACCCTGATTGATCATTTCTTGGAACGGGGTTACCCATTACAATTTCTTGACTCGACCTTCCACCATGTCAAATCAGCCCTCAACCCAGGGGAATACAAATTGGGTATTCTCCGAATTCACGATTTCGAAAAACCTCCCACAGATCTGCAAATGTTGTCATTCAAGAACAAACACAAATTTTAGGGGGGTCACCACTGAGAAAGTTCATGAGAAAATTATCTGAAAATTTGTTCACATTTGAATATGATGGAAAAACCAAATTTGAACCCAAAACACCCCACCACAGTCACAACTTGTTTGAAACTTGTTGTTATGCTTACTGAGCTGTATGCAAGTCCTCGGACTCATTTCACATTAATTTTGAAAAACATGCAGGAATCGGGAGAAAACCTTCCAAAATACCCCCAACCTCACCAAACTATCTTTTAGCCATTAGAACGAAGTTTGCTGCTCTCCAAAGTTCCCGTACTGGATCAGAAAATACAGCCTGAAATAACATGCGCGAGGCACCTCCGAAGTTGCCCATCTCCGAAAATCATCGAAGTCTACAACCACTGCCTGCCGACTGCTGTAATTCCTTATAATTAGGCTTCCAAAATAAAAGAACCACAGAGAACAAAGTAAAAAAGACAAGCCCTGCAGTCATGCATGCATGGTGGGTTATTGTGGTGCTATTTGGAGACCGTTTTGGTGAGTCGAAATCTTGGGCCTATCCTAACACTTAGGCTACAACTGAAATCGGTTAAATATATGCGCCCAAATCGAAGTTATGGTCTACATGGAAGGTTAATGTTCACTCGCTGCTATCGCGAGGCTTTTATTTGAAAAGAAATCATCGAATACACCAGAAAATGAGCAAAAATGGGAGCATGTTTCACGTATGCAAATTTTCATATTTTCATACATAGCCTGAAGAGGCTTGTTTTCACGTTCGGTCAACCTTTTTGAAATCCTCACTTCAAGGTCAACATATATATATGGGGGTCTTAATTGACATTCAGGTTAAACTAGTTGAGCTACTGTGCTCATGCATGCCTTTCTATCCGTCAACATTGACACAATTGACTTCAAATCGCTACTCCTCCCACACTCTTCAATGGGTAATGATATACTTGGTCACATCAATGACTGAGTGATTGGACATCTAGGGTGTTGACAAGTTGAGGGCAAAGGTCATCTAGTGGGCCATTTGGGTCATTTTCCGAAAATCTACCAAATGCATCTTGTCCCAGAGTTCAAATCTGGTGGTCATGATGGCTAGTCATTGTTATCGGGTATCCACGCTACATAGAGGGTGTTCAGCAATTTCGAGTCTAAAATCGTTGGGTTGGTCATTTGGGGCAATTTGTGACAATTTGTGACAGTAATTATTATTGGGTACCAATGCTACATATAGGGTGTTCAGGGATTAAAGGTCCAAGGTGGGCCATTCTGGCTTATTT